>JAASFV010001005.1:0-12226 GCA_023334015.1 Globisporangium paddicum
GCAACATGTCATACACGCAGGTCTGAAGCGTGAGAATGCAGGCGTTTCTTCATGTGGATCATCGCGTCTTATAACATATCCACTCCTCGCTAGTGTCGCTTACAACATAGCCTCGTCTCTGACATCTGTTTTTGCGGGAGAGAAGTCTCCGCGGAAGAGAGCTCCTCAAGATACGCAAATTTCGGTCATTCGGACATTCGCCACTTGCTTCGCAGACAGATCCAAGTCCAGGTGACGTCCCTCCATTCGCTCCATCATGAGTCGTCCAGCAGACCGTCATGCGGACCACAGTGGCGGTGGCGCTGTCCAGAGCGCCAGCAACGGCAACGGCCACGAGAGCTACTACATGCACGCCAGCAGCGACGACTACGAACCATACAGCGGCTCGCACAAGGCCCCGCGTGGCAAGCGCGTCAAACGCTTCGTACCGCTGATTGCATGTACGTGGATGGTGCTCAGCGCACCTGTGTGTGCTTGGGAGATGAACGGATGCTGACTGCGTGTGTTGCTGTGACTTCTTAGTGGTTGTGCTCGGAGCGATCATCGTAATCGTGGCGGTGACGCTGCATGCGAACAGCAGCAAGAAGGACAACAGCACTGCAGGGGCGGTTGCGTCGAGCGACAAGAGCTCTGCCGCTACGACGAATGATGCGAGCAGCAGCACCACAGCCACCAACAGCAGCGCTGGTACTAGCACAGCCGCCGAGGAGCGACCGTCAACGTGTCCGACGATCGCGCCCTCGGAACGTACGGTCGTGTTCTGGCAGAGCGAGGTGGACGGCTGCGAGAAGGTGCCTGTGGGCGTGACACACATCGTCTGGGGCTTTGCGCTCGTGGCCGACGGCGTCGTCGTGCCCACGTTCCAGAATAGTGATGCGTACATTAAGAGCTGCGTCAAGTCTCTGCGCAGGTTTGTGTCTCGTTTCTATTGAGCTCTCCAATGGCTTTCAGCTATGCTGACGGGAGTGTCTAATCTTCAATGTTCAATACATACAGCAAGTGCATCCAGTCGCTGGGCAGTATCGGCGGCTCGACGAACAACAAGAACCTCTCAGCTGTCACGGATGCGACAAAGTTCGCGGCCTCGGCTATCGCGCTGGTCAAGAAGTTCGACTTTGACGGCCTCGACATTGACGACGAGACGGTTGGTCCCGACTTTGACGCCACACGCGTGGTCGCGTTCGTCCAGGCGACTAGTACCGCACTGCGCCAGTACAACAGCAAGCTCGTGATAGCCTACGATGCGTATTTCAACGAGGGCGAGCCGTCGTACTGCACCAACCCAGCGTATGCAGAGTACTCGCGGTGCTTCCCCAAGGCCGTGCTGGCACACGTGGACTGGATCAACATCATGGCGTACAATGTGAACAAGGATGTCGACGCAGCTGCCGCGATTTACGAGAAGGCGCTCAACTCGACTTTCGTGGACTGGCAAGCGCAGCTTGGAGGCGACTTTTCCAAGGCCACGATCGGTATCTGCGCGCAAAAGTCCTGCGCCTATGGTCCCGGTCCGAGCGCCGCCGTGGTTGCCAAGTGGAACGCCTTTGCCAGGAAGAGCGGTGGTGGCGGCATGATGGTCTACGCGGCGTCCAGTGAGGCCACTGAGGACTTTCCGGCGACGCGCAGTGTCATTGACGCCTAGTAGTATACGACAAGGTCTGGGGGCTTGTATGACGGCTTAGAGCACTCGCGACTGCCCAGCGAGTAGAACTTATATATCCCTGTGTTTACTGACGCTTCTCTTCGCCTTGAGTTGCTTGGCTGGCTGGCTGACTCGTTATTGCCACATGCAACTCGTCGTTCCTGTCCAGTCACCTGCCGTTGGATGACCGCGCGCTGGACCAGCCGGAGACGACACTCTGCTGTACGGACTGCTCCGTCACGTCCATGTCAGCACTGTCGATAGACGGGACGGTTGATCCAATCGCTGCGGTGCGGATGCTGCGCGGTTTGCGGTCGATGAAGAGATCCATGGCTACGGCGAGCAACACGGCGCCCGCGAGCACGATGAGGTTGATTAGCGCCATGTACTGCCGCTCTTCGTCGGCGATCCAGTCTGTGACGAAGTCGCTCTGGACGGGGCGACACCACTCGCTCTGGCGCGCTACCTTGTCGTAGGCAACGCACGGGATCGTAATAGATGGACGCACTGGGCACTCTCCAATCGCCACGTCGGCTGCGCTCGTGTCGATCGTGTAGATGGTGCTGGCATTTACGAGGTGGCGCGTCACGCGCATCCTGGGGACCGTGTCGTGACTCGAGCTGCTCAGGTTCCCGATGGCCCAGAGCGACGATTCGTCCTTGCCGCTCGTCATGGAGACGTCATTGGTGGCTGATGTAACGGCGCAAAGACTCGCGCGCTCGAGCTGCTCGATCTTGCAGGATCGTGCTGCGCGGTACGAGTACAAGGTCACGTTACTCGTGGCGTTCGTAGTTGAGCAGTCGTCGTAAGAGCAGCCGACAGACGCGTAGTAGGCTGTGTTGAGTGCGATGTCAGCCATGCGCAAGCCACACTTGACCTTGATCTCCACGAGTCGCGTCTTGCCGTGGATATCGAGTGTCAGCGCGTAGCCCGAGTCCCAGATGAGCGCGTGCTGCAGCAGACCCGAGAGATCGCGGAAGGTCAGCTGGTACGGCTCGAGGCGCGCGAGGATCTCAGCTGGCACGTCGCCGTCCAGTTTCAGCGACAGGCTCCCACCACGCACGTGCAGTCGAAAGTAGTGCCGCACGAGGTCGGCCGCCATCGCGATCGGATCGTCCTCTGTAGCAGAGAGCGCGTCGACGGTGCTTACGACAGGGTAGTCTGCAGCTCCTGCTGTGATACGAGACTCGGCAAGCGCGCTGTTGATAATCTTGGATGGTGACCACGAGAAGCTTGAAGTCGTTGTGGTCGTACTGGCTAAAGTTGCGGCGTATTCCTTGAGCCAGGTTTCCAGCTGCGAGTGACTCTGTGGTCGGCACCAAGGCTGGTTGTCACCATAAATTGTCGTTGCTTGAAGCGGGAGGCATGGGATGATCAGGGACTGTGGACATAAGCCTGGACCTGCGAGTGTATCAGCCGAGCCGCGTGCAGTGTGGATGGTGTACAGAGCTGTCGTGTCATCCTGCGCGCCTGGTTCTATATCGTTTTGAGCTCTTCGTTCCTGTCGGTACACGGACAAAGTGGGAACGCGCGCCTCGAGGTCGAAAGGGCTCTCGTGTGACCATATCGATGCATTTGAGACTTCAATTCCTTCTACTCCTGCTGCTGCGATGGCGCACTTGATCAGCGGCCGCAGAACATTTTGGTCAATGCAACTTGCAGAGAAAGCTGTCAACTGACCCTCTCGTGCGGAGCAGGGACTGATCTCACACGGTGAAGCTGCTGCTGATACCTGTGCAATCTCCTGTGGTTGGATCGAAATGTCGGCCATGGAGCTCTCGCAGCGCGTCCAGACCTGCATGAAATTCGTTTCACTGTTCCCATTGCCTGAGAAGAGCAGCCCCGCGTCCCAGAGCACTGCGCGCTGCAGTAGTCCCGGGAGTGTCTCGAACTGGAGCTTGTGCGACTCGAGTCTGTCGCGAACGACCTGCGGAACTGGAGTTAATAGTGGGAATGCCAGCAGCGCCGGAGCCACGACGCCGCCACTGAACTGGCGATAGAAGAGCGCCACAAAGTCGGACACGGACGCCATCACCTGCGTGGGGGTGAATGCGAACGCGTCCGAGTAGCGACGCCCATTCACAGGAGACGCACGGAGACTTACGCGCTCGTATTAGAGGGTCTCGTTCGTCCGCAAGCACCACTGCTCGTGTATTTATACGAAGCGCCAGGGCCATGGAGACGGATGGCTTGTTGTATTTTCGTGTTGGCTTCGCAATTGAGTTATTCTCACACGTCGCAGATTACTCTTAAATAACGTTACTGGAATAGTGTATGGTCATTTTAGAATAGCAATTATGAGCTAAAATAGCGCTTCTGTGATATACTCAACCGATCCATTACAGGTATACCATAGGTTCGCACTACGCTAAGTACACCTATCGCCTACTTTTTGTATCGGAATGTGTGGTTTTATTAGTGGACCCGCGTACTTCCACGCAGAATTCAGAAGCTCAATACGCTGGGAATGTGCTGAAAAGCCAACAAGACGAGAACAGCGACTTCATCAGCCACGTCCACGAGAGCAGGCGAGAGAGAGTGATGACCACAGCAGCGCCACTCGCTGACGCGCCACTGGTGCCGGCGCTCGGCGCGCGCGCGAGCGTGACGGAGGCCTTTTGGAGCGACCCGGCGCGCTTCCGCCTCGAGTTCACCAACGACCTCAAGACCAAGGAGCTGCGCTGGGTGCTCTTCACCGGTACGTCCTGTTATATGCTACTAATGCGGGTATACGCTGCTACATTGGCTGCGCTTGTGCTGTGGCTGATAGTGGTGGTGTGTTTTGTATATTAATTGTCGAATGCGCCACAGCGTCACGCCGCGGGTGCATCGGCAAGATCATCTTCACGCTCGAGAGGGACGCGACGTCCGCACACGTCAAGTCCATCGTCGTGAACCCCGAGTGGCGCGGATACGGACTCGCGCGCATCCTCTACCACGCCTGTCTCGCCACGCTGCGCGAGCTTGGCGTCACGGAGCTCCACCTCGAGGCCGAAGAGGACACCAAGAGGTATGGGAAAAAATCGACATTTCAATACGTTGATCAAGTGAAGATTCTAAAAGTGCATGATTTATTTATTTATTGACTCGTGTTATTTTATAGACACGGCAAGCTGGTCGGGCTGTACGAGAAATGGGGCTTCCACGAGAAGACGGATGCCAAGGTGCTGTTCCTGTACAACGACACGCAGTGCTTCCGCAAGGTTCCCATGCTGCTGTCCTTCGCGACGCGCGCGTTCTTCCCTGTGCAGCCGAGTGCATCGAACCACAAGTGGTTTTGTATGCTAACGCTTAAGACTTCGGACGGCACGTGCCTCGTGGCGTCGGAGGACGGTGAGATCGAGGCCCGCAAGGAGGAGAAGAGCAACCCTGAGTCGCTCTGGCAGACGCTCATCGGCGCGAACGGCGAGATCTTTTTGCGCAGCGTACATGGAAAGTTCCTTTGTGTGGAGGAAAGTGGGCACATCCTCGCGGACCGACCGCTCAATTCGACGTGGGAGACATTCCAGGTCGTGCCGCACCACAGCAGTGGTGATGCTGCTGAGGCTGGTGACGTTACAACTCCATCGGCTGAAGGTGGCATCGCGCTCAAGAACTTTCATGGGAGCTACCTGTGTATCGACCAGAATGAGAAGAAAGTGGTGTCGTCCCAGGTGCCCGTGGTCTGGGACGGCGGCGACATCATGTCGCTCGTGTGCAACAAGGCGAACGCCAAGCCGCTTTTCGCCAAGATCATGCGCAAGTACCAGACGCTTGAGTTTGCCAAGCAGCAGCTCGCCAAGTGCAGCGACTTCCAGCACGCGTCACTCTCGATCGCGGACGCGTGCACGCTCGTGATGCGTCTGAACGGCGACACCGAGGCGAGTGGGAGCTGGGTCATCAAGCACATGCTCGCAACGGCCGAGGCCGCGCGTGATGACGGGCACCCGGATTGGCTCCAGCTTGCGCTCTTCCTGTACGTGCCTTGTATATATACCAAATTTGTGAATTGTCCTGTTTACTAACACTGTATCGGCTTTGTTGATCTCCCAGACGCGCACTGGGCATGCTATTCTTGTGCTGGACGGATGACGAGAACGCAGCGCTGCGTAGCATCTCCGCTCAGGAGTGGCTCGTGGACAACTCGACGTGGGTTCTCGGCGCACCGATCCCCGAGAGCGCTGGCTTTGCGGAGCTCAACGAGCTTAATCGCGACCATTGCAACGCGGCAAAGACCAACAGTGTGACGACTCCATCACAGAGCGGCATCGATGGCGTGGCGTTGCCCTGGACGCCCGACGAGTACTTGTTCCGCGTGCTCGAGTTCAACAAGACGTCGTTGCCCACGGAGGCGCTGCAGGCGATACGCTTCTGGTCGCTCAAGGCCTGGTACGAGCACGACGCGTACGACGAGCTGTGTGCGCCGCAGGATTTCGAGACGAAGGAGTGGCTCAAGTCGCTCGACATGTACAACTACGTCTCAGATGGTGCAAGGAAGAGCGTTGAGCCGGAGACAGTCATGCCGTACTACCTGGGGCTCGCGGAAAAATACTTGCCAGCAGTGCTCCAGTGGTGAGCACTTTTGTAAATTTTATATGGTTTAGCTATCGATTTTAACATGCACGGCGGGGCTTGGAGGCCGTCGTGCTATATCTTTACATGTAGTGTGTGTTCTGTTGTGTGGCTGGCTGTGTTGACTCTGTTGTCATTATTATCTGCGCCGCCCAAGAGCTTCTTCGACCAGCGTCATCTTCGGGTTCGTGGTTCCAAGCTGTCGACAAAGTCGTGGTACTGACCCAGCAGTACTAGGAAAAGCACCAGTCTCAAGTTCGTCGAGAAACCCAGGTCCTCTGCCCTTTGAGCGTGTGGTAGGCGACAATTTCGATGGCGACCGAGACTTCCGGCGTGGGGAAGGAGATAGTGACGTAGCAGAATCAGCCATCGTCGTGTTCTTGCGCTTCTTCGGTGACCCCAGCACGCGCATGAGCTCGAGCTTGAGTCGCAGGCGCTTTCCGACCGACTTCTTCTTCTGGGAGTCGATCAGAACTCGCTTCGCGTCGTAGTCGACGAGCCACTTCACCACGTCACGGACATTGGTATCGCAAGGCGTCGGGTACGACCTGTAGCCTCCAGCGATGCGCTGTGGCGGGGCCACCCCTGGTTCCTTAATGTCGACGAGCTTGCGACAGATAAAACGCCACTGGAACCGGAGTTCGTCGCGATTGGCGCGCACTTTTTCGTACTTAGTTTGCAGTTTGTGCAGCATCTGCTGGTTGTGCTCGAGCTCGCGCTGCAGCCGGCCGAGTTGCTGCTCCAGGTGCGCGTTCTGCAGCTCCCACTGGCGAATCGTCCCATTTGAGGCCTCGTTATCACTATTTACTGACGTTCTGTGGTTTAATAGAGCCTCTGCTTGCAAAATCCGCTGTTCTGCGACCCCGACTCGCGAGGTCACAGCCTGAAGCTCTTCGACTGCACCAGTGAGTTGCGTGTGCAGGCTGGAGTTTTCGAGCTTGAGCTCGAGTGCCTCGACATCTCTCTCCTGGGCAGCTGAACGAACATGATCGAGTTCGCGCTGGAGTCCGATGATCGTTTGCTTTTGGCGCTCGAGCAGCTTCTGGAGCTCTTCGTTGTGGGAATCGATGGATATATGCTGCTCCTGCACCGCCTGGTATTTTGCGAGGACGCCTCGAAGCATGGTTTGCTTCCGCATAAGCTCCTTGGCGAGATCGACGTCGGTGTTGGACCGACATTGGCGACAAATGCGGTAGTTGGCGTGCGTGGGCAACGGTGGCTGTTGATAAAGTCTGGTTGGGAGCAGCTCTGGTGGTACGAGCAGCTTTTTTGTCACGACTTTGTCTGACGACATATTTGAACACAACTTGGTGCGCCTTCTGTCGGGCTTCAAGTGACTGTGAGGGTTCAAGTCTGACGAGCCTGGGGAGCTAACGTGCGTGAAGGAAATCTGCTGCACTCGAATGCGCTGCGCACCAACCAGATAAAGTCTGTCGCGAGTCTGCTCATGGGCAAAGTCGACCGTGAGCTCGAGACACTGGAGCCCGAAGAAGACGTGCAGGTGCGTGATCAGGTGTCTAAGCAGCGCCTGGGCGTGCGTCTGCAGCTTTGCGTCCACTGGATCGTCGAGATCAGTACCGTAGCGCCTCCTGTTTTCCTCAGCGGTCTTTTCTCGAGTCAGCTTGTGTTGTTTGTTCAAGCTCCAGGCTCGATTCGAGAACGAAAACAGACCCGCATGAAGATCGGAATTGTGCTGGTACGGAGCGGCTCGGCGCTCTTCTTCATCATCGTCATCACTAACACCAGCGACGCTCTCCAGACTTGTTGAGAGGGTCGATGCGTGGCGAAAATAGGCGACAATGTGCTTTTCCTGGCTCGGAGGTACGAATTCCTGGACGCAGAAGCTGCCACCAGCACCGTCGATCGCTGGAAACTCGCGTGGAATCTGAAGATCTGGAACGGGGGCATTCATCGCGATCTCCCTCGCACACAATGTTCGCACCAGCGCATCTAAGCTTGTCTCTGTCAGGTACACCGGTGCGTCGCGGACCTGGACTGCGATGACTTCGCTTTGCTTTGCCTTCGCCAAGTCCTAGGTACCAAGATAGAGAGAGCGACACACACACAGCATCATGAGGATAACGAAGCTAAATCCATTAAGGAGGATAGTATTCACTGTACAAGACCTGCAACTGGGCTTCGAGCCGCAGGACATTGGTCTCAAGGAAATCGCGCCGAGCGACCTGGCACTCGGTCTGGTTCTTATGACTCGCGTCCGTGAAGAGCCAAGCTTCCAACACGCCTTCACTGTCAAAGAGCGCGGTCTCTGGGATAGCAACCTGGCGCAGGCCCTTCAAGTGGCTGAAGAGCCAGTACGATGCAGCATGGTGACCCGAGAGCTCCACGTCGTCTGCCATGTCTTCGAGTGCTCTTGCCTCAGTGATCTGCGCCAGCGCGATCACAGAACAGCTCAGCATTCACCACTCGTACATGCTATCGATGGCTATTTATATGAAAGCACCAGTAGCTCAGATAAGAAGTGTATACTCGCATTAAGCCATTGACACGTCCTTTGGCATGCAGCCTGCCAGCACACAATTCTCGCCCTCGCTATGAATCCAGGCCGAATTGGTTATCTGATACGGATATTGGAGTCTCAGCATCCACACCAAACAGAAGACGTCTGCGAAGCCCAGGTTCGACAATCTCCCAATCTCCGCGGTTCTAATTCCGCTTGTCATCCGCTTGATTTCGCTTGCGTTATGGGCGGTAGGAGTCGAGGGTCCAGCTCGTCCATGTAGAACCCTCGGTCAGCTCTTGCACATGTATGACGAGATGACTTTCGATGTGAGCGCGAGTACGATCTGCATCGCGTTCGGCCGCTTCGCCGGGTCCGCAGCAAAACACGAAGTGGCGAGGCGCTCGAGCGCGACGGGGCAGTCACCTCGGAACCGTGGCTTGAGCCGGCCTTTCGCGACCAGGTTGATCAGCTGCATGTTGGTGAGCTGCTGCTTGCTCACTTCTTCGTTGAGCGCGTACGGCGGCAAGCATGTGTCGAGCTCCGAGAGCACGATGCCGTAAGAGAAGATGTCGGCCTTCTCCGTATACGCCTCACCGCGCAGGATCTCAGGCGCGGTCCAGAGCAGTGTGCCGATGCCGCAAGTCATCGTCTCTTCAAAAGACCGTGTCCGACTGAGCCCAAAGTCGCTCAGCTTGGCCTGGAGGTTGTCGTTTAGCAGCACGTTGAAGGACTTGAGGTCGCGGTGGATGATCAGCGGCTCGAGAGAGTGCAGGTACACGAGCGCGTTCGCAATGTCGATCGCGATCGAGAGTTTCTCCTGGTTCCAGGTCATGCGGCCACTGAGCGTTGAGTTGATGAGGTCCGAGAGATCACCCTTGCCCATGAATTCCGAGACTGAACAGAGATCCGAGAGTCCTTTCCAGGAGAAGCCGACGAATTTGACAATGTTTAAGTGCTCGAGCCGCGACGCGAGCCGGATCTCCTTGGCGAACTGTTCGATCGCGTTCTTGTCATGGCGCTTCTCCTGCAGCAGCTGCTTGATCGCGACCACTTGGCCACCGACCTCGCCTTTCCACACTTCGCCGTTCGCCCCGCGTGCAAGCATTTTCTCGAATGTGATCTCGTGGTAGTGGATGCGCTTCGCCATCAACGTCTTGTCGGCGCAGAAGGTCGACATTTCGATCGAGCGCCGGAAGATCGACTCGTTCAGCGCCGCAATGTCGCTCGCATCGTCATCGGGGTTACTGCCACTGAGCGCTGCCCCATCACCGCCATTCATCATCACTCTCCCGCTCAGCTGCGACTGTGACGGGTAGCTCAGCATGGCTGGGAGTGACTGGCGGTACTCAGCGCCGGCTAGCGTCGGAATCTCGCCTGCCGACGACGCACGTTCGCTGCCCGCCGGTGTCGTGGCCATCGTCATGCCTTTGGCTCGACGTGGTTCCGTCCTCGTTCTGGAGAGCTGCGCAGCGATGTACGCGCCAGTCACCGCCGCCACTACCGATAAGAGCACGATTAGCACGATGCTGGAGGCCGACATCCCAGACGACGACGTGCTCGCCCTCGTGACAACAATGTTCGGATTCGCATACACCTCCGTGTCGAGCCAGAAGTCCAAATACCCGCCGCGCTCTGGCGCGCACCATAAGTTTCGGTTCGCCGCCACTCGTTGTACGCACGGCACGATGAAGAATGGTTTGCTGACGGAGCACCCGTCGACAGAGTCTGGATCCAGTTGGGCTGTTCGCTCATTGATCGTGAACAGGACTGGCGTGGACGACTCGTTCTTGGCATTCACATGGGCTTTGTCACCACTAATACTATTGTTGCTGCTGTTGAACTCACTCGTACGCGATGTCGAAGCCTTGTACCTGTACACGCGGATTTCCGGGACGCTTGCTATCTCTCCATCTTCGGACCAGAGCGAGTTGCTTGAAGTCGTTGCGATGACGCCCTCGTCATCGATCGCACACTGCGCGACGCGCTGCACGGCTGCGACGGAGCAGTTGGCGCTCGCAAAGCGCACGCGCTCGTTCGCCGCACACATCTTCACTTCACACGCCTTCTTGTTGTCTTCGAATATCTGTCTCGAGAGGAAGAGCTGGCTCATGGTCTTGCCGCAGGGCACGAAGACCTGCACGAGCTTGCCCTCGGCCGTGAGCACGAGCCCCGTGTCCCAGAGCAGCGCGCGCTGCTCGAGCGCTGAGATATCTGTCCAGCGCAGTCCCCGCTCTGTGAGACGCCTCGAGAGCGCACCTGGGAGGTTCTGCAGCACGATTTTCTCTACTGGCAGCGCTGTTGCTGGCGCTGAGGAGGCAGCGGCTTGGTGCTGCTGGAGGTGGTGCAGCTGCGCGACGACGTCGACCACCGCGTCGACACGCACTGTAGCATGTAGTACGAGCGCAAGCCAGCAGTAATAGATATAACATGATCGTAGCAGCAAGTGGACACTTGTAACAGCAGCGCGTAGCATGCCTGTTTGGAGAGGGAGTACGCGTGGCGCGTGCGTTCGACGGGCTGAAAAGCAGAGTGCGAGAGGCAGCGCCTCTCTCGGCGCTCGCTCTCTCGTGAGTTGCTACTGTTGCTGGTCGTGGTAGCTGCGGCCCCATTCCATTGTGAACACGACGCTTGTGGAGACATTCAGAGCGGAAGAACGCGGTTTCTTTCCATAAACGCGCCTCACGTCCTGAAAAACGGTTGCCGCGTCAGATCTGCGTGACGCGCATGGTCCATCAATGCAACACAACAGCCACGCGCGATCACCACGCAGACACACACATAGAGAGCTGTCGCAATGGCCGTGGTCACGCCGTCGCGCTCGATGTAGCTGAGGGCACCACTCTCTCCTGAAGAGAGTCTCGTTCGAATTCGAATGCGGCATTTGGGTCGATCCTAATATTTACATCTTAAATTAGTGCAATTTTGTTGTGTGGCTTTCTCTGTTACAAAAGTGTTCACAAACCGTGGCCTCACTGTGGGAAAACAACAAGAATACCGAATAGTACTGAACACTTTGGTGGGTACTATCAGAGTGCTCAGTATTTTTCGGTATTCAGCTGTTTTCCCACAGTGAGGCCACGGTTTGTGAACACTTTTGCAAATAGTGGGGCCAAGATTAAAATGATGTCGCCCAAACTCGATAATCCTTTCTATTTCAGCGAATTCATTAACAGAGGTGGTACATAAAATACACTTTATCGGCAATAATTCACTTTGTTGTTGTTGCAAGAAATCCACCTCTGATCATGTCCTCCACAGACACGCAAATTTGGTTTTCCTTGTTGGACATGGAGCGTTGGACACGAATGTTCATTGGTGTTCCCTCTCTCCCTAGCGCGCCCTCTCGGCATTCCGGGCTCCACAAAATACAATTCATTCGGTTATTTGCCACACACCACAAGTGGCATCCCTCCAGTTTTGTTTTCATTATCATATAAGGTATGAGACCGGTTTATGGCCGGGATTCGTATACCTTAGCTAAAATTCATTGTTGACTTCATTTTTCGATGTTTTTGGTTCCGAAATAGCTCAAAAGAAAGGGGAAGACTGTGGCTATCCGTTGCAACAAACCA
>JAASFV010001006.1:0-12221 GCA_023334015.1 Globisporangium paddicum
ACCTGGGCGAGAAGATCGGCACCTCGCTCCAAATGGTTTCCTGCAAGACGTGGCTCGGTGCCTTCAAAAAGGTGCAAAAGCAAGAAGATTTGTATTTGAAAAAGTAGGAAGTCGTAGGATTTGCACATTTCATTTTTGGGGAAATATAAAATCTGCGCCTTTTCAAACTTTAAATATAAATTCTACGCCTTTTGTAATATAATCTGGTACTATACAGAAATACATGTAAAATACACAGTACACTATAAAACGGGAAGGAATGAGAAAATTACGATGTTGATTATTGATATGTAGTTATTTACTCGGTATATTACACGCACTAGTAGCTCAATCGGTAGAGCCCTGTGTTTCTACACAGGAGGTCGAGGGTTCGATCCCCTCCTGGTGCAATATACTACGAATGGTCTTTCTTCCTTGCCACACAACTATAGAACTGCCAAAGGCGACCGTACCGTGTGAAGAGTGAGTCAGGCTAGGCGCCAGTACGCTAAGTCCAATCGGCGGATGCTCCTTCTAGAATGAGGTTCGACATGTTTTAGATGTCTCCAATCTCTGAGCTAAGCAGCTCCAGGTGTACAGAGTCTAGTCACATCACTATCTTTTTGCCTCTGACTCAGTGTGGTGATTGTGAGTGACTAACACCAAGGTTACAGTTGGATGATTTCCTGAGACGAGATCCATGACACATGGGTGCATGCCCAGCTTATGCGCATAAAAATGTAGACGAGTGTATTATAAAGACGTACTTCTACGGATACAATCCTGCTAAGTCCAGTGAATATGCAGCAATGAATAGGGCTCATCCTCTCTTTTAGACCTTCAGTTCTGAGTCTCGCGGCACTGATGGCGGCGCTTGTTGTGTCCCTTCTCGCCACATGTGGAGCATCGATGCTTCTTGTTTTCGGGTGTGCACAAAGCCAAAGTTGCTGCTTGGCTCTCGCGACGCTGATGCTTTTTCGGACGTCCTCTGCGTTTGGTGATTCTTGGCGGAGCGCACGTACACTCGCGAAGCGACGACTTCAGGACTGGTGGTGACATTTTGTCCATGTTGCCTTGTTTATGTTCAGACGAATATGTGCTTGCCAGCCATGAGTCATCGAAAAATCGCTGCTTCTCTTCCTCCCGACCGACTTTGCGTAAGGACAACAGAGAATGAGTGCACGGGGTCCTCATGTCTTCTTCGTATCCGCAAGTGCACAAAGCTCGAGCCTCGACGAATTGCACAGAATACTCCACTGGAGGCTTGTCGCGCATTTTCTTCACCGCGACAATAAATGATGACTCACTGTACTGGGTTACTTGAACGTTGTCCCCGGAACTCAGACTTCGTGTAACTCTTGAGGATGCTCTATGAGTCAGCGTCCCCCACGATTTGACGATGTTTCCGCAGGTCACCCACTTCGCTCCAACGTATCGCTCGATTGCCATGAGGCAGTCCAATACCGGAAGTTTGCGAATACCGCGAAGCACACCATTGACCGATTCAACGTTGTTTGATGTCAGCGTACCATAGCGAGGACATGGACTGAAGCATAGCGACCACTTCTCATTCCCGACATCTAAGAGCCACTGCAACGCGTTCAAGTTCATGCTGGTCAATATTTGAGCGTGCTCTTCAAATTGAACCTTCGTCCTCGATCTCGCCAGCGCCCACGCAGTATCCTTCAAAGGCCTTGACTTGAACTTGCGGTTGAAGTTTTCCATGAGATGACGGAAGCAGAAGAAATGGTGAGGAACTGGATCTAGAGACAAGACTGCCGGAACCAAGCCTTTGTCACGATCAGATATCAGGAACACTGGAGGTACCTCAAGGTTGCTCATCAAAAAGCGAAGGAAGAACTCCCAGTTGTCTTGGTTATCGATAGCCACAATCGCAACTCCCACAATTTCGAGCTCGCTGTTTCCGTTCCGGAAGCAAGCGACAAGCAACGTTCCGCCGATGGAAGTCTTCAAGAATGTCCCGTCGACGCTCAAGCCACGGTTTGCGTAGTGAGAAAATGACTGAACGCCTTCTCTGTACAGTATCGCCAGTCGCACGAAAACTCCATCCGCCACATCACAGGTTGCCTTGTGTCCATTCTTGATCAGCTCATCGATGTATGACGGGAGACTGTGGTACTGGGTGTAATCCGTTCCGTACATCTCCACCACGAGTTTGTTGCAAGCATTCACGCAGTTGAGGTAGATCGGACACAATCCCAACTCCTCGGCCTTTCGCTTGAAGATTATCGGGGAAGTCTTGCGCCCGTGACTCAAGAAGAATTCGCGGAGGTCGATATGCTTCACGAGGTATTTTGCTGTACAAAATCTTCGGCTTCCTCCTATCGTCAGATCTGGCGGGCAGGAGTGGGGTATCAACTTGGACGGACGCTTGAAGGTCGCCTTGAAGGCAAACTGGGCGACAAAACCGCATGTCTCCACCGCGCAGACGACTTTGTACCGTCGCTTGTCGCTTGCTACCACTTTGAAGTTCCGCATTGCTCTCGCGTGGTAGTCTTGAACAGCATCAATAATGTCTTGTTTGCAGCGATATTCACGCAAGTGCAGGTCTTCAATATCAGGAGCACGAGCCGGATCGTCGTTGTTATCGCTGTCACTTGATTGATCGGAATTTGATCGAACGGTGTCCATTTTGGAAGTGAGAGGTCAGTAGAAGATGAAGAGCTTCCTTTTCAGCACGGCTTGTATCCTTGGTTGGGATCATACATAGCATTGGCTGCAGCCATCTTCATTATTTAGAGAATTTTCCCAAACGCAAACAGTCGCGAGAAAATTATTCATAAGGCACTGTGTTGTGCACCCTCTACGATAGCGTCGACGCACTGCATGTGGAACTTTCTCACTATTTGGAGAATATTCTCAAACGACCATTGGCTACGAAAAAAAGTCTTCAGCGCAGTGTGCTGCTCCCCCGTGTAGTCTGTGTATAGGATATAAAGGAGCTCCTATGATGGTAAAGGGTGCTTATGCGCGCTTTGTGAGTAGCTGGCTTGGTCACATACAAGTCAAGGCAACAGAATCCTCTGGAACGAAGCTCTTTTTCAGAGCTCTTTCTCTTCATGTGTTATTTCTTCGCAGTAACTTTCGTTATTGTTTCTCATTCCTTCCCGTTTTATAGTGTACTGTGTATTTTACATGTATTTCTGTATAATACCAGATTATATTACAAAAGGCGTAGAATTTATATTTAAAGTTTGAAAAGGCGCAGATTTTATATTTCCCCTTCATTTTTTGTGCCACTGGCTTTTCCCTGAAAACACAAATATATATTATCTCATGCAGAGTATTATTTTGGGGGTATCATGTTTGACAGGACCATCTGTCAATGAAATTTTCACGGATTTTTTTCAGTGGGGAATACGACAGTCTAAAACATCCACCAATCAGCGGGCACGGATTTTTTGTCATGCCGCAAAAAACAATGGATGTTTTCAAATTGGTTTTTGCCGCGCACACACATCACATTTCAACTGCTACCCAGATTAAGTTTACAGTCCGTTTCTTGATCTTTCAAAAAATAAATAATCCAACCAGTCCAACTGAAGATACGCAAACTTAAAGTAAGATAAAAAAGTGGTCAATTCATCCCGCCGGGACTGTACAGTGTCGGCGCATGAACTATGTACTGCGATGTGTTGTTTTATCTCAATTTATGTATGGAATGGATGAGTTCGCGATAAGCATAATCGGGCAACATAGGTATGCATGTATATCAAGGTTTTTTTCTGCCACTCTATACATTTTATTAGGAGGCAAGTCCGCTCACTTGGAAAACCTATGCATCTAGCCACTATGCACGTAGTGGGGATGCATCTGGCGGGGCTCTTCTGTTGCACGTTTAGAACCGCATTAAATTTCGGAGGTCATTTCAGAGCTCCACAGCAGATGTCGTCTTTCTTGCTAGATAGTATTGTCAAATGGCAATTGAGAACAGAAGGTTAAATCGTCAATCGAGCCGTTTCCAAAGAAAAGATGTCGTCTTTCTATTTCACTAAATGAAAAAAATATGCAAACCAAGCCTTCAACTTGGTGAGTTCTCAGTGGTATGAGCTGAGATTTTGCAAGATCTGACCACCGCAGCCATCTTCGGACCCACACCAAACCTGAACAGTGACGCAAAAATGAGCAGGGTTTCATATTATGAAACATTGGTCATTTTTGAACATATGAAACGTTGGTCATTTTGTACATTTCACAAAATGTGGATTCCCATCCTGGTCCGCCTTCCATTGATGATTGCTTCGAGATCTTTTCATTTAATCGAAACGCATAAAATACAGTAGAAACCTCCCTATATGCATGATTTCGATGTGGCTTTTCCTGTGCATGCAGAATTTATGTATGTAGTGAATATACTGTATATACTGTGGTGGGGTGGCTGTCAATCATGGTCTTTTTTTGGAGGGGGTATTTCAAGTTGTAAAGTCCGAGACGAAAATTGCATAGCACAATGGCGATGACAAGTGACCTGTAACAAATCATCAACAAAGCACCGGTATGTTATTTATCAAGTAATACTGTTCTACTATGCTAGGTTATGGTAACCAAAGACTCGTTGTCGTTTGACGGCTCACACCATGGTCCACTCATTGATGTTGATCTCTGCATACCATACTAATTAAGGAGCATTGGCGAATGAGTTTTATTCTGGCAATTTCAAAACCGCACACTGCAGCGAACGGGTTGCTGCATTGCTGCATTCATCGTCTTGGGGATGAGGTTCTTAGTTAATTTGGTAATGTCACTTATACTATATATGCAATAGCCTCATAACTATTTCAATGGTGCATCTTTATTTAAAAAAACATACACCACAGCAAATACTCCACAATATACAGCGAATGAAGGGATAGCTTTGAACTGAAGTAATGGACTTCAGCTCGCAATGGTATATTGAGATGCATTGGCAATGAACGGACTCCTGCTAATATGTACTTGTTTATCTTCATCTGGGACGATATGAATTGGCTTATGATATGCATCCTTGAGCAATATGGCTATGCATAGGTTTTGCTCCATCACTTGATACATTTCATTAGGGGAAAGTGAGTTCCCTCGGAAAGCCGACGCATCTGCTCATTATGCATACAGCGGTGATGCAGTAAGAGGGGTTCTACTGTACGAGAGGATTTCGACAGACGAGCCTTCGAAAGATTGTACCGTTTACCGGATTTTAGGAAGAAAGAAAATCACAACTGGCTTCGTTTCAGCATCAGTATCCAGTTGCAACCCACAGGAGCTCATTTGCAACCCACTCACTCACTCACTCCTCAACCGCCTGCCATCCAGACACTTGAGCAGCGAGAGCGGACCAGCGGACGCTCACGCGCGCGCTGTCGGAGGTAAGTCACGAGCTCCCTCCTTCTCTCTCCCTCTTTCCCTCGCTGATAACAGATGAGCTCACTATTCTCTTCTTCCCTCGTGCCTGCACAGGTACCAACACGAACGCAGTGGACGAGCACGATGGTTTTGAGTCTGCTCACGCTCGCCGTACCTGGAGCCGGCCCCGTGGCCACTGCCCTCACGGCTATCTACGCAGTGGCGGGCGAGATGGAGGAGCTCAGCGAGCTCTGCCAGCACGTGCATGGGCGTCTGGCTGTCATCTACGACAAGCTGTTGGCCATGGAGAACAAGAAGACGCTGCCGAGCGACCATGTACTCAAGGACTACAGCGCGCTCGTGGGGGATTACAAAGCGTTTCTGGAAAAGTACCGTGGCAGGCGCTGGCTCTACCGCCTCATCTCGTACAAGCGCGTGATGCCCAAGGTGCGCGACTTCCAGGAAAAGATCAACACGCTCATGCTGACGATGAACCTTTGCCACATGGATGCCATGGCGGACGAGCGAGTGCGTATGGAGCGCTTCCGCCAGCAGCAAGAGCGCATCATTGAAGCTCGCCTCACGAACGAAGCGACGGTCGCAAAGGAGGTTGTGCGCGAAGTGGAGCAGGTCGAAGCGCTGACTGTGTTGCGCTACGAGCTGCTGAAGAATGGCAAAGACGACTCAGCAACACCAGCCAACCACCAAAAAGTTGTCAAGAGTGCGCTCGGCAAGGTGATGCGACTGTCATCTGTCACGGTGAAGAGCATACCCGAGTGGTTCCTGCATGAACAGAAGGTCGAGTACAAGTCCCAGGCGTTCGGACGAGGCTCCTTTGGTTCAGTACACTACGGCAAGATGGATTTCATGGACGTGGTCGTCAAGTGCCTGCTGGTGGACACACGCGACAACGAGATCATCACCGATAAGTTCCGCAAAGAAGCTGATCTGTGGTTCCAGTTCCGCCACAAGCACGTGCTGATGATGTAGGGTGCCTGCGATGTGTCGTCTCCGCCGTTCATTGTCTGTGAACACGCGACCAACAGCAACCTATTTGACTTTCTCAGTGACAAGAGCAACCAGCCATTCACGTTCCAGTTGCTGCACGAGGCGGCGTCGGGGCTAGCGTACCTGCATGCGAAAAGCGTGGTGCACGCTGACCTCAAGTGTGACAATATCCTTGTGGCAGGTGACCGGACAGCGAAGATTGCGGACTTCAGTTTCAGCTATATGCGCACACTCTCCGCAAGCAACAACAGCGTTGGCACGAAAGCTGGCGCTTTTCGGTGGCGCGCACCCGAGTGCCTCGGAGACCAGAGCCCAACACCTGCGTCTGACGTGTACTCGTTCGGCATGTGCATCATCGAAGCCGTGAGTCTGGAGATTCCCTGGGGATACCATGTCGACGACGATACCGTGCTGGATCGGGTCAAGTCGAAAGAGTTGCCAGAGAAGCCAGAGTTGATGGTCGACCACGTGTGGAATCTGGTTGAGCGGATGTGCAGTTTTGAGCCAACAAGTCGACCGTCGCTGGAGTTGGTCGTGGAAAATCTCAGTGAACTCGCGCTGGAGGAGGGGGGCAAGAGGTTGTCACTGTCAGTTAACAACACTCAGGCAGTTCCTCAAGACACCGAATCGCTAGAAGACGCCATCAAGCAAGACAACGTTGACGGACTATCCAAGTTTTTTTTACCTCTGCAGCTGATCTGGAGAAGCCAGACAGCGTTGGCGCCACGCCATTAATCCTCGCGGCCATGGCCGGAGCGGTCGAGGTGACGAAGAACTTGATCTCTCGAGGAACGAAGCTCGATGCAACAACCAGTCTGGATTTGGAAATGCACGGTCTGAACGACAAAGGCTGCACTGCTCTTCACGTTGCCGCCCATTTCGGACATTCGCTGGTTGTGAAGGCACTGCTGTTCGCACGCCCAGCTTTGGTTGGAGTCCGCACTGTGAATCAGAAGGCAGCGATGTACTTTGCTGCGAGGGCAGGACATGTGACTGTGATTGAAATGCTGCGACTTCACGATGCTGACACTGCAGATACCGGAGATCAACCGGCTCTTCATGTGGCGAGTGCGTTCGGCAACACCGAGTGCGTTCAAGTGCTCCTGCGAAGCAAAGTCAATATGAATGCAGCACAAAGTGACGGCAATACGGCTCTCCACATGGCTGCGTCGAATGGACACGCAGATGTTGTCGAGGAGCTGTTGGACCACGGAGCGGCTATTGATGCACCGACTGAGAGTGGTGTGACTGCTCTCTACCGGGCTGCGCTAGAAGGAAAGATTGATGCTGTTCGCGTACTGCTGGGTGCCGGCGCCACAGTGACGAAAGCTGTTTGCAAGGCGGCCTCTGACGAGGAGGTATCTGCGATGTTGGAAGCTCGGATGCCATCTCTACTAGGTTGGTTGTTTGGCTAGCGAACGAAAGTTTGGACGACCCAGTATATTCATGCTTTTATGATTAATGTTCGAACTATCCAAGGCAAGTCCAGAGTCAGTCATGAGTCATACTGGGAAGCCGAATTGCTAACGACAATGGAACCTCATTGATACTTGTGTAGCAGGGAGGGGCCTCTCGCTTCTCCAATCTTGTTCATATCCTCGTTGTCAAAAACTGGGTTTCCAGTTCCGTTTAAAGAGCCAGGAAGCTGAGCTCCAAAGGCTCCATCCAGACTGAGGTCTTCGCGACCGATAAGCATGCACTGAAGGAATTCGCGGTGGCCTTGTCGAGATTATCCTAGGTGACTATGTGCTCGTGGTGAACAACCTCACCGCCAAAATCAAGCTCTGGTGTTTCGATTCCCAAGTCTCTTCGTCTCCTCAGCTCAAGGCTCACTCCTTGCGAGCTTCGATACAGGGTTGGCGCTGGGACCTTCTGGTCCCAGCTGAGAGAGCATTCGTCTGATGGCGATATGGGGGTGCTTCCACTCGCAATGCCGAACTCGCAGCCAAGCGCGTCGTCGTCGCGCAATCGCCACACTTGAATGCGAAGAGCCTCTTTGATGGTCGACTTTTCAGGTTCCATCAACTTTGTCGGTGGTGGTATAGGCAAGATGCACCGAGTGGTGTCCTGAAGAATGGCGAGATTACCACGGGCAGCATCGCGGGTAAGGCGAGGGCTGTCATTGGCTGGTCGGAACGCATTCTGCTCTCCGTGCTTGATGAACTGATCGCCCTAAGGCCATTCTTTGGCGAAGTGGAGTTCGCAAACCTCATGCCACCACCGCCAACGATCCGCGACTCAAGCTTTCCCTGGTGGAAGCACAACAAGTCGCCAGACACCATTGTCAGGCCAGCAATCAACAGCAGCACTATACCCCGAGCCAATACATTTTGTGAGCCACCGCTCCATCCACCAGTGCTGACCTACCATCGCGTAAAGAAACCAAGTTACGCTTTGCCGCAAAATCGTGGACCCTGGCGACATACCTGGCGAGCGAGGTTCTCTAATGTAGATTGGGTGACCGGAGCCGTCGTGATCGGAGCGATCATGGTTATTATGACGAGGCGCGGAGTCACTTAGTGTGTATGTATGATAGACTGGAAACGATTTGAGGTAGAGAATATACCTGGAGATGAGCTGCTGTAGTTCGTCAGACAGCTTAGTCAAAGATAACGGAATCCACGTCGAGAATGCTAGTACTCGAAGCCGAATGTGAGCGATCCGAGTTTACAGGAGCACAGCGGCAGCGTGAGGTTGTGGTACCAGTTCAGCACCACGTTTGCCTCGATAGTGACAGAGGCTGCTCCTGAAAACAGCGCCTTGGCCCACAGCGATCCAACTTGGTTGGTGAACGTTGAGCCTGGGCTTGCGTTGAAGCATACCACCACAAAGCTGACTAGAGTCGAGGTCAGGAACGCGCCGATTACGCTCACGAACGACTTGTGCTCGCCGAAAATCGAGATCTTCGCGGCGCTTTGTTTTACTGGCGTGGCTCTTCTTGTGAGGACGATAGAGCATGCTGAAGAGCGAGGCGACCGAGTCCTTGACCGAGAGCTACGCCTCGAGCACAAGCAAAGTTTGTCAGTTTACATTCATCCCCCAAACTATCCCAAACGACAACAGAACTCATCAGTATACATGCAGAAGCGCGAGCCTAGCGACTGGTACAGGGAAGTGCCTCATAGCCACCGCCGTCCCCAGCATAAATTAAAAAGCACCAGACAGGACGCTCTTCGCGGACTCGTCCTGGCTCAGGATTCCGTCAAAGCTTTCGAGATAAAAGGCATCCATCTTTGGCTTCTGCGCAGTTTGTGGAGCACAAAGTAATGAGCTGCCATCGCATACAGCAGTGCGGTTGCCACACACTCATGGGCTGTGAGCGCATGTTGCGCTGGAAGTGGATCGCACTACGGAGGGGAATGAGCCACTCTGCGGCAGGCGAATAGCTCGATGGTCGTCATCGCACGACTTGCTCACAACAAACTGGAAGAGCCTGATGCCTGTTACGCAAAGCGCACACGTGCTCACCAGCGACTCGTCCATTTTCCTTCTCCCCCAGCATCATGCAGGCTGTGCCTCCTGCCAAAGAAGACGCGACCGCCGTCAGCTGCCAATCAGCTAGCGACGACCTTGACGAAACTACTGAAGACAAGCCAATCAATGAGGCTTGGGACTCCGATTCGCTGTACGACGCGGCGTTACATAGTCAGCTGGATGATGTCAAACGGTTGCTCCAACAGGGCCACACCGTGCACGAGGTGGACGAATGGGATGGCGGCACGGCCTTGCACAAGGTAGCTGAGCGCGGACACGTCGCCGTGCTCGTAGAGCTGCTGCGCAACGACGCAGAGGTCGACGCTCTCAATAAGAAATAATCCACGGGTCTGCTTATCGTGGCCCTGTTCGGTCATCTCGCCGCTCTCCACGAGTTCATCAAGCACGATGCAGTAGTGAATACTGCGGACAGGGACGGCATGACACCGCTGCTTTAGGCTGCAGGAACAGGCAATGTTGGCGTGGTCCGCGAGCTGATCGAGAATGACACCGATGTGTGCGCCAGCGACATGAGTAGACGAGTTATTGTTCATTAAGCGGTTGCTGGTAATGACTCAGATGTGGTTGCAGAGGCGACCACCCAGCAGCAAAGACCAACGTCGGAGAGATTTCTCTTTCCATTGCAGTGGAGAGAAGCTTCTTGAGCATCGTGTGAGACCTGCTGTTTGCCACTGGCCTCGACAGAGCTACTTGCTCTCAGAAGCGCATCAATCTTTTTGTGGCCGCGACAATGGACGATCTAAGCTCCGTCGAGACGCTCATTGAAGAAGAGGAACCAGTTGACACCACAACCACCAACGGCAGGACGCACTCTTCTACGCCGCTGAGTTCGGTCGACTGAGCGTTGTGAACACGCTGGCAAATCGTGAGACTTCAGTCACGCTGCAGTCACTCCCAAGTGATGCGAGCCTTGAAGTCGAGATGCCACTGACTCTTGCAGGTTGCGAAGTTCACATGGATGTCCTCGAAGCGCTTATCAAAGCCGGTGTACAGTTAACGTCCGAGACACTGGCGAAATGCCACTGACCGCAACTGCTTGATGGGGTTTTATCGCTGGTGCACAGCTGCTCATCTTCAGTGGCGGCACTCTGTGAAGTCGAGATGTTTAGGAAGTGGACGGGTGTTCACTCATCCTCGGCACGCTGGAGACCATGAAAAGCCTGTGCGTAGCGACTGTCGAGTTTGAATCCATCTGTAGTCAGGTCGTGGGGCGCCTACGAGACATTTGCTGCTAGCTTTAAGTCCTGGATCCAGCAAACCACCACGATGGCGCCCTCGTGACATTCGCAAGCATGATTTTTCGCTTCTGCCGACTGCAGCTGGAGATCGAGAAGCGAAGGACGCCTCTGTCGCGTTTTATCGAGAGTCGCACTGACACAAGCAAGGTTTACGACTTCCATGAAGAGCTCAAGCACTTTGCTGACTTGCTGGGCTTGGTCGCTTCTTCGACTGGCATCGATGCGATCACCACCTGGAAGGCGAAGTGGGGTATCGATCAGTTTTTGCTTGCTGAACGATTTAGCACCCAGCTTGGCGGCGACGAAACGCTTATACAAGACTATGGGCTTGGCTGATATCAGAACGAACCCGCTCGTCTTCTCCAATTTGAGGCCGTGGCACACGCGAGAGAAGAGAGCATCGAGCTTCAAGAGGCCGTCCGAAAAGTCTGCGACCGCTTTCTAAGGATTTGCACAATCGAAATTCCAATTCTCCTATTGTGGCTCATCTTGCGCGAATATGTGGAGATGCTCAACTGGAAGATCGTGTGGTCGAACGGCCAGACGGCGTATTACGACGGTGAGTGGCGGAAGACCAGCGTAAGGGTCGAAACGTGCATCTTATCTCATCGATCAAAGATACTGCATCCAAATTGTTTGAGCTCAGCCACTCAAACGTCGTTAAGCTCGTTGGCGCGTGCAACACCGGATCCCCTTATTTCTTTACCTACGAGCAGATGCAAGCAAGACGACGAGTTGTACCGTGATGGCAGAATGTGGAAGTGTCTGCACCAGGCAGCTCTCGGGCTTTGCTACATGCACAACCATGGGCTCACCCACGGAGCCATCCGTCTCGGGACCATTCTTGTAGGTACTGACTTGGTCATGAAATTGAGCGGTCTTCACCATGATCCATTCCGATTTCACTTGAGTGAGTGTGGAAGGGCGACCTGGGAGGCGAGAGAGATGCTCAAGTATCTTCCGGTGCAGTCTGCTGCGTCCGATATATACGTATTTGGGATGTGCATCTGGAAAACACTGACACGCGAGCTGCCGTGGGGAGACATGGACGACGTAAAGATCCAGGACGCCGTTCGCAAGGGCAAGCTTCCAGATCGTCTGAGCATCATGACCGACGACGAGTGGGATCTCATCACGAAAATGCTCAACCATGATCCATCC
>JAASFV010001007.1:0-12213 GCA_023334015.1 Globisporangium paddicum
GACCCGAAGACGCTGCTCGTGCGCAACCCCAACAAGAACCTGTGCATGGACGACGGCGCGGCCTACTCTGCCGGCGCTGGGCCGAAGTTCGTGCTGGTGAACTGCGATGTGTTCAATCCAAACCAGCACTACGAGTTCGTCCTAATACCTGGTGTGTCCAGCGGAGAGACTTCAATTAGTTTGTCTCCTGATATCGTGGGCAAGAATCCAAGCGACTTGGCGTCCAATGGTTCGCGATTTGGCTATCGCCTGACTCCCGACGGTGACGAATATGTGGACGTTCCAGGTGCAAAAACACAACGGATCGTTCTGGATGACGGTCGGTCGCACATGACGAAACTCGAGTTTTACTACGAGATCAAGAACCACTATACCCCAACCAACCGCGAGGCTATGTTTCGGCTCACTCCTGCTGAAGCCCACCAGCGTTCGACCGTCTCCAGTTCGCGAAAACAGAATTTATTGGATTGCATCAAGGCATCATCAAAGAAATTTGGCGGTAACGGAAGCGAGAGTCGCGACGTGCAGTTCCAGTTTGCCCTAGACTGGGTTCGCGATGAGTGCTTTCGCGGATGAAAATCCTGGGACCGATGGCGGAAATGACTGCATATATTTTATGCTCTTAGCTTTATGATTCCAGATCATTCTTCTCAGACGAAGCTGCCCCGAGAGTTGAGAGTGTTTTCTCAGATATGAATCCATTGAATACGTTTACCTTCTCGATTGCATATTGCTGGACAGAGAGGCGACTTCTACACAGTGTCTCGGCCGCCACCTCTTGGCGGTTGCTGCTGAGGGTAGTTGGGCTGCTGCTGCTGCTGTTGATACGCCGGATACTGGTAGTATCCGTATCCAGCTTGCTGCTGCTGCTGAGGGGGTTGTTGTTGCTGCTGCTGGTTGTAAAAGTTGCCAAATGGTGCTCCTGGCGCTTGCGACGGAGGAAACGCACCATACGATGATTGCGACTGAGCTGGAGGCGCAGACGCATACCCACTCGACTGCTCATACGCTGCGTACGGATGCATGTACCCAAACCCTCCTTGACCGCTCTGCTGCTGCGGTTGTTGGCCTTGTTGGTGGGCAAAGTTGTTGTAGCTCGGTGGCCCTTGTTGTTGCTGGGGCGGGTGTGGATAGAACTGCGAAGCACCTCCAGCCACCTGACGCGCATACGCTTCGTCACTCGTTTGCGCTGAGCTTGAAGCAGACGCATCTCGCAGCTGCATATTTGCCATCATTTGTTGCGCCATCGCCGCATCATTTGCTTCGCTTCGCTTCATCTCGTCGTCCGAGGCGATGTTGAGTTCCAGTTCGCGCTTCTCGATTTCTCGTGCGGAGCAATGGTCGGCCACGGTCTGGTGAAGCTGGTCGATGCGCGCCTGCAGCTCCTCGTAGAACTTTTTGCCCTCTTTCACGTGCGACTCGAGCTGCTCAAACACATCGACCGCATCACTGAGAAGCTGGAGGAATGCTTGTCGGGCTTGAATCACCGAGTCGCTCGCTTTCTTGGCGTCAAACTGCGCGTTTGCGTCAACGATCTGTCCCAGCAACGCCTGCTCCTCGGCACAAACGATCTGGATTTTATCGGCAAAGTGCGTGCTGAAGAACTGCTTCTCTGTCGCAAGCGCAGCCTCAGACTCCGCCGCGTCCTTGCTCCCGTTCAGCAGAATCGGCAGCGCGTTAAATTTGTCATAGGATGACGTGAAGTCTTTCACGACTTGGTCCTTCTCGTCGATCAAATCGCCTAAACGCAGGAGCAACGACGAGAGCTCGTCAATCTCGGCACCGCAGCTTGAGTTCTCCTGCTGCAGTAGAGGCAGCTGCCGGTCGAGCGACGCTTTTGACTGGGCCAGCAACGCCAGTTTGGCGGCGTTCGCGTGCAGCTTGTCGCGCACAATGTCGTCCGACTTTTTCGCCTCGTGAACCAGTTTGTAGTAGCGATCAATGTCGGTGCGGAAGTTTTGGTTCAGCATCGCCGACGACGGCCGCGACCATCTCTTTTCGCTGTAATTCTGGCGACATACGTTGTCTTCGATCTCTTCAGCGCCCAGCTGCGTCTCGACCGCGTGAAGTCTCTTTTCTGCAATGTCGGAAGCGCTCTGGTTCTCTTTGAGCTTCTGCTGCAGGAAGAACGAGACCGTGTTGTTGTGCGCGTCACCCGTGTCCGCGAAATCAGCGCGCACGAAGATCTGGTTCGCCGACTGGATGTGCTGGATCTTCTGCCAGATCGTCATGGGGATGCCATTGTCACTTGTCTTCTCAAACGCTTCAATGGACGCCGGCAATCCCAGCGCGTTTAGCTTATTCTTGGCCATCTCGTTGCTCTCCGAGACCTTTTCCGTCGTGCTCACCAGCAGCTGTTTAATCTCGTCCTTCACATCGGCAGCTCGTTGCAGCACATTCTTCGGGACAAACTGCTCAAAGAGGTCGCCTCCGCTAAGCTCCTGCGCGAGCTCCTCGCTCGTCACGAGCAGCGGCTTGACCATATTTGCCTTGCCGATCGCAGGAAGGTCCGTGAACTTCGGCACGTTCTCCAGATACACGCTCGAGTTGTCCTTCTGCGCCGTCTGCAGGTTCTCTCGAATGACGCGCTGCAGTGCCTTGACCGACTCGATGAGCGACCCCGGGAGCTTGTTGGTCGACGCCACTTTGATGCCTTCGTGGCACTCATCTTCCGCCGCCTTGAGCCGCGCGATCTCTTCACCGTAGCCAGTGCCGCGCGTGAGCGCGATCTCTTTCGACGCCTTCGCCTGCCAGTACTGCGTCGCCGCCTTCATGCAGCGCACCTGGAAGAGCACGTGAATCGACCACGTGCGGTCGATCGTCCCACTCAACGCCGACGAGTTGCAGAAATCCAGTGCACTCACGTAATGTTCGAGCGCCTGGTGCGCCAGCTTGGCCTTGATGCCGTCTTTCATCTGGTCCTTGATGGATTTCTCATAGAAACAGGCTTGCGCCTGTGCCAGCATGAGATAAATAAGGAGTCCTAGGCCCTCGACGCTCATGTCGGGCGTCCTGGCGCCCAGACACTGGCTCACGAGCTCGTCCTTCACACGCGCAAAGGCGCCAGCCGCGAGCATAAAGTGCTTGCACGCCGCCTTGAGTCCGTCGGCGGAGCTCCGGTCCGTCTGCACGCCCATCTGGCTCTCCAGTGCGCCGTAGTTGAACATCACTGCCGCTTGCTCGAAGCGGACGCTGGCTTGCGTGATCTTCTTGCGTGGGCAGAATGAGTCGTTCCACGTGAACTGCAGGCGGAGCGCTGGCGCGGACGACGAACCACTGGGCGCGGCACCGGCACCGTTGGGCGTGCTGGCCTCGCACGGGAAGCGCGCCACAAAGCGGTCGAGCTGCGCGTAGTAGCGCAGCAGCACGTGGCGCGAGATGGCCGAGGGCGTGCGCACGAGGTCCACGTCCGTCTTGAGCTGGAAGAAGGCGTCCATCGCATCTTGCTGCGCCGGCGACAGCGCGCAGCTCGTGTCCGTTGCCGCGTCCACGAGTCCGGCTGCGTACTCGCGCAGGATGAAATCCTGCAGGGGCCGCCGCAGCGTTGGCAGCGGCGTGTCACTCTGCTTCAAGCCGATGCCCAGCATGCCTTCCTCCTGTCAGTCGTTCTTCTGATGTGAAGTGGGTGTGCTTGTCAGCAGTATCCACTTGGCAGTATACTTTCAAATTTCGACTTTCCTCTTGTGTAAAGTATATCAAAGGTATTTTCTTGAAAATGGAAGAATTGCCTGATGAAAAGCATGAAGGAACCTTCAAACAGCATATCCAGACCACCATCATTCCTGAAAGCGCACCATCATTACATAGTACCGATATTTATCGGTACCACATGCATGTTGATACCGGTATCACGTGGTAAGAAAACTGCGGGACAACATTTCGAGTAATCTGCGAAGATGGGCAGCAGACAGCTCTTCAATTTGAGTACAGGTGCTGGATGTGTGTACAGGACCGTTTCGGCGCTTCAAGACGCCACTTCCAATACTGGATACGATGCGAATGAGCATATACTGCCGCGAGCTTCATGGCCTTCAGGTAGTGAAAGCATATACAACACAAATGCCGATCACACGCCGAGATCACAATTATTTGCTCTTTCTCGGGCGCGTAATCGATCTGAGCCCGGGTCTCCGCATAATCGCGCAGCGGATTATGGCGCCGCGGGGAGAAGAAAGAGCGTTCCGCCCACGTATTCGTGATTGCGCGCCCCAAACTGTGGGACATCTTCTCCGAGAGGCTCAGAACCGCCTCTCTGAGCGCTTGGCTCATGAGGGCTGGGATAATGATGCCAGCAACGTAGGCCGCTTTCAAATATGGTGGATGACTCGGTTGCGTCTCGAGTGCTTGCTTTCTGTCATGCAAGCGCCAGTGGTGAGTGGCCTCGTAGTCAGAACGCACGCGTCCCGTGGATCGACGAACGCCTAACGCCCAAGCCAACGCTTTTTGGGCAAAACTGGCACCGCACCTGAAAACCTGAAGTTGAACACCACCAATACCTAACCCCTCATTTCATCATGTCACAGATGTCGATCCTGCAGCGGAATGATGACGCCCTTCTCTATAAGCATGGATACGGTAATGCTTACCGCTAGTATGCGTAAACGAAGACAAACGCAAATGGGCTTGAAAACAAAACAAGCCTTGGTCTAAATTATATACAAATGCTGATAGGACCTCAATATTATCATATTGATTGTTGGTAAAGTAGTTCCTCGGGCAGAGATGGTGCTGAGCAAATATTATCCTTGGATACGATTAAATGTGCAATGCTGAAGCGCAGTTACAGAAGCTCCCATCCAGCTCGTGTAACATTCGAGCTTCCCTATTCAACATCGTGGCTTGCTTTACAACTCAGTCGTAGATTGCTGTAAGGCCTTTGAGTTGAGAAAGTTGGGGTCGCTGTGCGTTCTACCAGCACAGCGCTGCCTCGTCCCCGCCACCATCAAGCTCCTGGTACTCTTAAGCAGCCGCAGTGCAAGAGTCCGAGCTTCATCACCAGCAGCGACAGCAGCCACGATGCCGGCGAAGAGCCTGCAGCGGTTGGAAGCAAATCACATCAAAGTATTTTTTGGCGCTGTAGATGCGTTGTTGATTTACTCAAATCTAGTGAAGCTTAGACCATGCGAGCTTCATATCATTTGATTAAACCTGTCCCAACACCACATCGAGTAATTATATAGCTCATAACCACATTGAAAAACAAAAATTAGGCGTTCCTCTCCAATACTAGCTCGAACGCACCGCACACTGCGCCACGCAGCGTGCGTCTAGCTCCAGCCGCCGCGCACGCAGGCAGCTAAGACGAGTTGAGCAAAAATTCCTTCACAACAACCGCCCTGAATAAACTATGCATACCAATGTTATACCCGAAGAGGAGTTTGCGGGACTGCGAGCAAGTCAGAATCGAGCTGGGCGGGACAGCACGTCCCATCTTGAATACTAAGTACAAAAATCCCAAAAAATGGTAGAAAACAGTGTATTTGATCGATAAACGGGTCGTGAAATGATGCAATGCCTCTCCACTACAAGCAAATATAAGCGGCTTTTGCGAATCCGGAGTAGCTTTTGAATGATGACGCCTGATATGCCCTTGGCTTGGCTCTGCGCTTTACTCGATTGATGAGTGGCCCGAATCGTCTTTGGAAATGTATGCGACTCGAGTGGTCGGCACCGCAATCAAAGCAGCGAAATCCCATCAAATCCAGTAAGAAGATGAGGTTGAAGCGTTCAATCGAGTGGTGGAAATGAGATTCGGGGCGCAATCACAACCAAAGCGATGGCAATAAGCAATTATCCAAGTCTGCTTCATGCAAGATGATGGCTTGGTGACCACGGGGACATAGTATACTACTGCCTGCCTGCCTGCCTGCCTGCATGCCTGTCTTCGTTTCGTCCGCATGCAGTCAGTCGCCAGCAAACACTGATCACTCCTCGCAGCGTCCGTCCGCCTTCCCAGCAGCGGTCGACGCGGCGCCACCACCCGCACCAGATTGTCTCATACGCATGTTCGCAGCGATTGCTTCCAGCTGGCGCGCGTGATGATGCTCGCGCAATACAGCAAGAAAATGTATGGCGGGTGAGCGATTGCGACCCTGGCGCGACTGAATGCTTGCGGCACCATATCCGTTTAGAGAGGGGTCCTACCGCGTGGCGTAAACCACGTCCCACTGCTTTCGCCAAAAGCAAACACTCGCTCAGCAGTTCGTTCACCCATCATCAGGTTGTCGGCGCGAGGCAACAAGCAGTTTTCACTTTAGAATTCGCCACCAGAGACTCACTTCTCACAAAACAACAGCACAAGCACAGAGAAAAGCATGGCGACCTCCACCAGCTTCCTCGGCCGATCACCGGCCTATATGATGGGCTTCCACTCCTCCGACATCTACGGCCAGGCCGTCGACGCCCACGCGCCCTACCCAGCGTACAAGCAGGCGCTGCCTCCCATCTCGGCCGCCAAGCTGCCGTCGCTCACGGGACTGCTCCGGAAGATGCAGGACGAGCCAGCGAGCCCACCCCGCACCACGTACTCGCCCCAGAACGACTACTCGATGCGATCGCACGAGCAGCGCCTGAGCCCCATGGGCCGCGAGATAACCCAGATGCCATCGTTGCGCACGATCATCAGCCCGACCATCAAGAGCGCGCCGGTCTCGGCCCCGTTTTATAGTGGTTTCCACCAGCACGAGCGCACCTCGAGCCCGCTTCACACATCGTTCCCTCACATTGCCCAGCAGCAGCCGCTGTCTTATCCATCCAGGAAGCGTTCGTGGATCGAAACGAGCCCAACGGCATCAGCTTTCTACCCAATTAAGGAGCGCGCGGTGTCCCCAGTGCTCTCAGTCGGCTCGTCCGCCGCCTCGGTGGGTCCGCACCGCAGCCGTGCATCCAAGTACTGCAAGATCGACGGCTGCGAGCGCGTCTCGCAGCGCAACAACCTCTGCCACAGCCACGGCGGCAAGCGCCTGTGTAAAGAAGAAGGCTGCGCGTCCAAGGACCGCGGCAACGGCTACTGCATCAAGCACGGCGGCGGCAAGATTTGCTCCATGGAGGACTGCGAGAAGAAGGCCCGCCGCAAGGGCCTCTGCACGCAGCACTTCCGCGTCTGCGATGATGGCTCAGACAGCATGAGCTCGCTGCACTACTGTAGCATGTAGACCACATCATAGTAAGAATAATGTATCTAAGCCTCTTCGGCAGCCACCTGAACTCCCTTAGTTCCACCGCGTTCTCTCTTCGTGCGAGCGAACGCTTTCGTTTACTCTCGTGAATCACTTGGCTCATCTGCGGTGCTGGAGGCATCATCCAGTATCGTTGAAGGTCGTCTGCCTAATGTCTGCTAACCACCAACTCCACATTTTCGCTCCACACATTCATTCCAAAACTCCAGTCACTCAGACATGGAAGACCACGTGTGCCACACACGCACTGTGCAGCAACACATTCGCGAAGAGCGGAACGAGCACGACGAGCACATTTGTGCGGTGCTTTTCAAGGTGGTGAAAACGCAACGCGCAGCTAAAACTATTTCAGACGGCGTCGTAAAACCGGTATTGATGTCGGTTTTCCTTTATTCTGAAGAGTTCTGTACTGTACTGGTAGGTTTGTGGGCACTCAAAATAGAGGACGGTGTAGCGTAAACCGCTAAAAATGTCCCTGTTTGTTTGCGTTGGCCTTGAGGTTTTGAAAGCGCCGTCCATCAACTCCTCAGCACTCCATGAATGCTCTGGCTAGCTCGAGCGAGAGGCTTTGGGGTCCAAGCGCAGAGCTAAGCGCAGAGCTAAGCGCAGAGCAATACTCAGGTCGGTAAGCTGCGCGGAGAACTCGACTGTTATTGCATTCGGGCCAGAAGCATTGGTCGTGCCTCTGTCCAATCCGGTCAAGCAAGAATCAAGAATCTTAAAAACTGCGATGACGTAGGCAGAAAAAATGAGCCAATCATCAGGCTGTCCCACCTCAGCTCGTTAAGTACGTGTGAAATTCTTATAGAATTTCCAAGATTAAGCGGTCCCACCTTGATTGTTCACTAGATACGCATACATTTTACCATACAGTTTGCAAGCTGGTTTGTTCCACCATTTTCTTAGGTGCGCCTAGATCTGCTCTAATACAATTTACGAGAATAATCATAAAGTACGATCTCGAGCATGACATTTATGATGACGTCGACGGGTCTCTATTGAGGGCAACTTCCACTTCCGCTTGGAGAATCGGGTCTTTTTTTTCTTGAACCGCCAGCAGCCAAACAAGGGGGGCGGCTTCGCTTTCACAGTCGCGAGCTCTCTCATGTTCGCCTTTGGACAGCTCGGGCAGCTCCGCAAGCGCTTCCAAAGCCTACGCAGTAGAAAAGAAGGCGGCTCGCACGCACACGACCCCTTTGACCTCAGCGGCATGAGCAAACAGACCGGCGGCATGGAGCTACACGCGGATGAGCGCCTGGCCTGCGAATACATCCAGCAGTCGCTCACGGTCTTCGTGATCGGCGCCTCGGGCGACCTCGCCAAGAAGAAGACGTACCCGTCGCTCTTCGACCTGTATGTCGCCGGGTACCTCCCCGAGCATGTCATCATCGTGGGCTACGCGCGCAGCCAGAAGAACGAGGACGACTTCCGCAAGCAGCTCGCACCCTTCATCAAGGTCAAGAATGACGACCCTAGCGTCGCGGCCAAGAAGGAGGCGTTTCTGAAAAAGTGCCTCTACCGTCACGGCAACTACGAGTCGGCCGACGATGTCGCCGCCGTGAGCCACGAGATGATCCAGCTTGAGGAGGCGCTCGGCAAGGAGGAGCACAACCGCCTCTTCTACTTTGCGATCCCGCCCAGCGTCTTCGTGCCCATTGGCACGTCAATCAAGAAGGCGGCGCTCTCGACGCGCGGCTGGAACCGCCTCATCGTCGAGAAGCCCTTTGGACACGACTTGGACTCGTTCAACGAGCTCTCGCGCGACATGGGCGCGCTCTACACGGAGGATGAGATCTACCGCATCGATCACTACCTGGGCAAGGAAATGGTGCAGAACCTGCTCGTGCTGCGCTTCGCGAACGCGATCTTCGAGCCGATCTGGAACCGCAACTACATCTCCAGCGTCGTGATCACGTTCAAGGAGGACATCGGCACGCAGGGCCGCGGTGGGTACTTTGACAACTACGGCATCATCCGCGACGTGATGCAGAACCACCTACTGCAGGTGCTCTCGCTCGTCGCCATGGAGCCGCCGGTCTTGGCCTCTGGCAAGGACTATTCGAACTACATCCGCGACGAGAAGGTCAAGGTGCTCAACTGCATCCAGCCCATCGCGCTTGAAGACACGGTCATGGGCCAGTACCTCGGTGACGCGGAGAAGAACGAGCCGGGCTACCTGGAGGACCCGACCGTGCCCAAGGGCTCGGTCACTCCAACGTTCGCCACGGTCGTCATGCGTGTGAACAACCCGCGCTGGGACGGTGTGCCGTTCATCATGAAGGCCGGGAAGGCGCTGAACGAGCGCAAGGGCGAGATTCGCATCCAGTTCAAGGCGCCGCCCGGCGCGTCGCACATGTTCCCGGACGTGGAGATCCCGCTCCAAGAGCTTGTGATGCGATTGCAGCCAGACGAGGCCGTGTACATGAAGATGAACGTCAAGAGCCCCGGGCTCGCGACCTCGGCGATCTCGAGCGAGCTGGACCTGTCGTACGCGCAGCGCTACGAAGGCACGGAGGTGCCGGACGCCTACACGCGCCTGATCCTGGACGTGCTCCGCGGCAAGCAGGCCGCGTTCGTGCGCGACGACGAGCTCCGTGCCGCGTGGAAGATCTTTACGCCGCTGCTCAACGAGATCGAGTCTAAGAAGATCAAGCCGCTGACGTACAAGTTCGGCTCGCGCGGCCCGAAGGAGAGCGACGAGCTCACGAACCGCGTGGGCTTCCAGTACCACCGCGGCGCCTATCAGTGGAAGGCGCCGCGCTCCAGCAGCACCAGCTCCAACTTGTAAGTGACAGATGACAGCGTTTGTCCGCCACTAGTGGCGTTGAAGACGCCCATGAAGTGGCTCCGTGTCGACCCCCATGCATTGAATTTTATCACACAGAGTAACAGAAAATATAAGACCCACTGGCAATTACGATCACGTACGCTGGTTCTAGCTTGCGCTGTCGTCGTCCAGTGCTCTTCGCATGCGTCACCATCAGTTTCCTCACATGAAGCGCTCCGCAGGTGGTTTCTTAAAATTTAGGAAATTCTAAAGTCAAATTTGGACATGATAAATAAAACCACTTGGATGTTCAAATTTTCAAACGGAATTTCAAATTCGTACTTTGTCGGGAGCTCCAATCCTCGAAGATGTCCATAAATAAATCTGCCAGCGTGGCCGCAGTCCGTCACCAAGTCCACAGCACGCACGCAGCATGCAGACCTCCGGCAGCAGCAGCATGCGCCGCAGCAAAGCACTCTTCCCGGACGAGTCCTCGGACGACGACATGCGTCAGGAGGTGGGGCCGCACGCGCCCGGCGGCTCCGACAGCTCCGACAGCTCCAGCCCCAGCAGCTCGGACGACGACAACGAGCACGTGGTTGCGCCAGTGGACGAATTGGACAGCACTGAAAGTGCTGCACGCGGCACTGAGGCTGCTAGTGCTAGTGATGAAGTTGCTGTTGGTACTGAGTTTGATGGTGACGAGGATGCTATGTCTGTGAGCGAGGCCACTGAGGTTGCTGAGGCTGGCAGAAAGCGCAAGCGTGACGACGAAAACGATGGCGATGAGGCAGACAGAGAAGAAGAGAAGAGCGGTGTGCTGAGTGATATTGATGCGGATGTGCTGCCTCTGCGCCTCAAGAAGGTGTGCCGCAGCAAAGCCGCCGCTAGCAGCCAGGACGCCAGCGGACCAGCCATTGCGAAACCATCCCGTACGGAAGCGTCGCCTAGCTTCGCGTCGCCGTCGAGCATGCTCTCGCCCATGAAGGACGACTCGAAGCGAAGACGTACGCCGCGAAAGTCGCGCCTCTCGAAGAAGCCGCAGAACCTGCAGGCGCGCATGGGAGCGACCGAATTGACGGAGAAGCAAGCCGTGAAGGTTCGTTTGTCTTGGTCAAGTTGTATTACGCTATAGGCATTGCACTGACTCGTTTGCTACGTATGTATGTATTGTACTACGATGCACATGCCGCCTAGATGATCTCGAAACTTTACGAGGAGCAAGAGCAAGATGATCGCGACATGTACGACATTCTGAGTCAGACGGTCAAGGATCAGACGCAGTGCGAGCTTTCGGACGTCGTGGAAGACCTTGACTTGATGGAGTTCCGTCGCATGCTCACGTACGGCGAGGTGTCGGTCGAGTCCGTGAGCTCTACGATCCTGCCGTTCCTGAAGCTGCAGGCCGACGATATTTTCTATGACCTCGGCTGTGGCTCGGGCAAGATCGTCATCCAAGCAGTGCTGCAGACCCCCTGCACAGTCGCCAAGGGCATTGAGCTCATGCAGAACCGCGTGTCAAAGGGCGACGACGCGATGCTTCGTCTGGACGCGCTCAAGCTCCCAGTGATGGCGGGCAAGCGCGTGGTCATCGTCCAGGGCGACATCTGCAAGCCGCCCGAGGTCGCCGACATGCGTGACGCGACCGTCGTGTTTATCAACAACGTGTGCTTCGGCCCCGAGCTCATGTTGCGCGTCATGCAGATGCTCACGCTCATGCCCAACCTGCGTCGTGTCGTCACGCTGCGCAAGATCTGCGTGCGCCACCGACCTCAGAAGTGCTCGCGTGCGAACAGTCTTTGCGTGGACTACGTGCACCCGCCCGAAGAGGCCGAGATCTTGGTCTCGTGGGCCAGCAAGACGTCCGTGTACCTTTACGAGTGCGTGAACTTCGCTGTGGAGCAGCTGGCGGCCCAGCTTCAGATCCCTATTGCTGCTGCGAGACAGGTTGCGTCGATAAGCCAAGAGTCGGCGTAATAGCCCCGCAGACAAGATAGAGGCGCTTGTACATATAATAGAGACGATTAAGACGGCAGAGGGCGCGGTCAACGGTGGGCAGCGCAGCTTTAGCAGCTCTTCGTGGGGCGGACAGCACGTCAGCCGTGCGAGGACAAAGGCTCGTCCCCCACCAGATTTCCCCCTCAGTTTGTATTGCATTTTGTGCTGTGAATACATGAAACAAATGATTTTTGCTCAAGTGGCTACACTTTGAAGCTGGTATCGCCCACCGGTCAGCCACTCGATGCGGCAGTTGCAAAAGGTGTGCGC
>JAASFV010001008.1:0-12201 GCA_023334015.1 Globisporangium paddicum
AGATGAAGGATGGACGATGAGAGCCCACGTCGGCATGGTGCCGAGTAGAGGCGCCCAGTCCCTACCGACTACTTCCCAGAGTTGGGACGCTCGGTCGCACTCGAAGAGCAGGTGTCGCTCGGTCTCCGGTACGCCGCAACCGGGGAGTGGACAGCAGACGATGTCGGGCTGCCGGTGCTGGAGGAAGGAGAACTTTGCCGATCTTCCCAAGTGTACGAGAATGTCGACTTTACTCCTGAATCATATCCCTCGTGATGGCCTGTCGGTTTGTGACGAGAAACTTGACGTCGAAGAGGCGTCTCTCGTGGAGCTGCCCCAAGATAGCCTCGTCTCCTCCAACATTCAAGATGAAATCCACAAGCCCAAAGTAAGCAGTACAGCATCCCCTGGCATTTCCAGCTACGTTAATCACCTCCTCCAGCGGCTTTCCAAACTCGCGAACGAGGGTGAGCTCTGCACAAAGAGCTCACTTCGCACTCCTTCCGTCGCGGCACGGTGCAGCATTTCAACGCGATCCCGACGATCAACTTCAGCTGAATCTTCGATCGCGGTGGATGAAATATGTCTGCGTCAAGCAAACTCTTCGCATACATCTACAGCAGCACTAAGGAAGACAAGAAGGTTGCCAGGTGTATCTTTGGCTGGGCACCCGACTCCAGGGTCTGATATTTGCGACTGCAAAGCTCAAGTCAGCCGACATCGAGAAAATAACGAGCTTGAAGAATGCGCTGTTCAGTAACGCGTCGGGCTTGCTGGACACCGCGTACAACCTTGACGTCAGCGTTGCGGATTCTCTGTTGGCCACACTGCTTTTCCACTACAGCGATGTAAAAACAGCATATCCAGCAAGCCTGTACGTACAGTACATGGGCGAATGCCTGCAATCTGTGTGCATGAGCTGCGTGGAGGTCGAGCTGTGTAGCTGCGAGATGCGGTCGTCCGCTCAAGCTCATGCTGACGTCCAACATGTTGCGCATGCACGCGCAGACTGTCACTCGGTCCATCTCAGCACGACGTCTGAAATCGTGGTGAGAATCGTGCGGCTAATAATAGAGCATCAACTGGCAGCTTAATGTCGAATAGCAGTCATGTCGAGATCGCCACCGGCATCGACTCCACGAATCGGAGGCGCAAGAAGTCGTCACCTACTCCTCCTTCCACCATGTTGTTCGTCTGGTACACTCAAACCCGAGTCTGGATATCGCACAGAATGATGTCGAAACAGAAGTATCATGGATTCAAATTTCTTGTCAGTATGATGAAGCTGTTCCTAGTACAAGGGTTCAAGCTCGCCGAGGAGTTCAGCGCGTACTACGACGATATTCGCGACTACGGCAAGCTGGCTGAAGAAAACCTGATTGAGTTCTTACGCTCAAGAGGCTCCAACGCAGATTCTGTCCGAACAATTGTGAAGGGTATGCGGCGTGAGAAGAGTTCACAGAGTTTAGACAGTGCGATAGCTGTTTACCATAAGCATATCGAGCTTGAGGTCGTCATTGATTCAGCTCCAACATGCACCAGCGATTTCAACTAATCATCTGAAACGCCCAGCGTCAACTCCGGGATCTTGCGACCTGCATCCCCTTGAACAACGAAGTAATGCATATGACCTAAAACGGTCAGTATATTCTCATTCTGATCAGATACTCACAGCAGCACTCACACAAAGTCGCGCTCTCTACGCGCGAGCAGACAGCGGCACGCGTGGACGGAGGCGTGCCCGACCATGGTCGGTGCTGCTGCGGTGCGGTGCCAAAATCCTGAAATGGGAATCGCTCCATACCCAATCAACCAACCCCAAAATGATGGTTTCAGTGGTGGATGTTGGGTTTTACCCTAATATGTCCAAGCTTTGAGATGCAGCATACTGGTCGGAACCAGTTGGTGTGGCACAAATGACTCATTTGGACACCTTGGGCAGCATGAAGCGACGAGCTGCTGCGGACGCCAAGCGCCCTGCTGCCTCGCGGTCGCCACGAGCTGCACCTCTAGTGACCACCAGCAAGACCGAGAGCCGCGCGAAGAGCGACCGCCGCGAGAAGATCCGCGCTGCGCTTGCGCGCTTTGGCTTTGCGACGCTGCGTGGGCTCCAGGGCCCCGCGCTGCTCAGCGTGCTCAAGAAGCAGGACACGCTCGTGCTCATGCCCACGGGCGGCGGCAAGTCGCTCTGCTATCAGCTGCCGGCGCTGCTGCTGCCTGGCCTCGTCGTCGTCGTGTGTCCGCTGCTGGCGCTCATGCAGGACCAGGTGTCCGCTCTCCGGCGCAAGGGCATCGGCGTCGAGATGCTCTCGTCGCTGGCCACGGACAAGGACAAGCGATTGACCCACGAGACGCTGCTGCGTCAAGCTCAGCAGCAGGAGGGCACTAGTGTCCACCTTGAGCGTATCGAGCTGCTCTACACGACGCCCGAGTCGCTGTCCACCAGTGGCGTCCAGCAGCTCCTGCAGCAACTCAACCAACAGAACGCGCTATCTCTCTTTGCGATCGACGAGGCGCACTGCATCAGCTCGTGGGGCCACGACTTCCGGCCTGCGTATCGCCAATTGGGCCACCTGCGCACACAGTTCCCAACGATCCCGTTCATCGCGCTCACAGCCACAGCCACACACACTGTGCGCGACGATATCCAGCAGCAACTGCGCTTGGAAGCTAATGCGAACATCCTCCTGGCGGATTTCAATCGTGTCAACATCTCGTACACTGTCGTGAAGAAGGAGACACTCGCAGATCCAGTGAAAGCGCTCCACAACTTCATTCACAACCACCACAGCGGCGCCAGCGGCGTCATCTACGTCCACAAGCGCAGCGATGTAGACGCACTGGTGCAGAGCCTAAGAGACCGGGACTGCAAGCTCAAGATCGCCGCGTTCCACGCCAAGCTGCCGCAGCATGAACGCGAGCAGACGCTGCAGGCCTGGCTCAGCGGCAAGGTCCACGTGATCTGCGCCACGATCGCCTTTGGCATGGGCATTGACCACCCAAGCGTGCGCTTCGTGGTCCACTGGAATGCGCCAAAGACGCTCGAGAACTTTTATCAGGAGTCGGGGCGTGCGGGGCGCGATGGACAGCCCAGCCAGAGTGTCCTCCTGTACTCGCCCAAGGACTATGAGCTCTTCAAGTTCTTCCTGGACAAGGTGGACGACAAGGAGGACACTTCTCGTGAGGAGAATGAAAACAATGGTATTGTCCATAAGAAGAACATGCTCACCATGAAGCGCAAGCGACAGCAGCAGCATGCGCTGGAGCTGCTGGAAAAAGTCAAGGCCTTTGCGACCAAGAAGGAGTGCCGGCGACAAGCGCTACTGCGGTACTTTGGTCAGCAGATCGCAGTCACGGACTGTAAGAAGAGCTGTGACGTGTGCAATCCGCTGCTGAATTTCTTTCGCTACGAAGAGCGAGCGAGTGCCGAGGAGCGTTCGGCCATGAGCTTTGCGAAGGCCTCGTTGTGGTCGCTCGAGCAGAACGAGCAGAGGGGTCTCAAGAAGGAGAAACGCCAGCGAACAGGGGACTTGAGGCGCGACAACCTGATAAACGGGCGTGCTGGCGCGTATGCACCCGAGGAGACCAAGTCTGTCGTCGTGCGTGGCGACGATGCCGGGATTCGGCGAACGCTCGCAGCCGAGGGCTTTGTGGCTGTGAACGGCGACGCGAGTTCTGACGAAGCCGAGAGCGACAGCGTGAGAAATGGGGGCTCGTACGAGCTCATGGCCGACATTGTCGCCCAGTCCAAGCGAAAGCAAGGCAAAAAATCGGATTCTGGGATCGAAAGTACGCTCGACGCCCTCGAGCGAGCCGAGCGCGAGGCCGAGTCGGGGCCTAAAGCTCGCGTTCGACGATGGTGAAAGCCTTGCAATGCATCAAAATTGGTTTCTTTCCTTAATAATTATGGTTGATGCCTACAGCCTTCGTTCGGGCTTGAGCTCAATCGTGCGGCGAGACCAGTCGGTCTCCGTCGATGACGCTGCACTCGGACTCGAGGCACTGAACCGCGCCTTGAGGGCAGCACCCGAGCGTTTGCTCAGCACTTTTGAGCCGGCTCTGCGCAGAGCGTAGACGAGTTCGAGAGCGCTCGGGCGCTCGCTCGGATCGAAGCTCAGGCAGCGCATGGCGAGTTCGAGCACCTCAGGTGGACACTCGGGGGAGAACCGCGGCTTGAGTTGTCCTCGCGCGACGCGCTTGCGGATCGCCGCGTCGCTGAGCGGGCGGCCATCGCGCTTGCTGCGCAGGTCCTCGTAGGGCAGCTGCAGAGTGTCCAACTCGCAGAGCAGGACGCCGAACGCATACATGTCGACGGCCTCCGAGTAGTGCGTGTACGCCAAGAGGACCTCGGGCGCGATCCAGCGGATGGACCCGGACGTCTGCGCGAGCAGGTGGCGCACTTCGTCCATCACAATGTCCTCCTGGTCCACCTCCGGTGTCCCCGGCCGATGGATGGTGCCTAAAGTTTCTTTTTGATGTGGACGCTGGCAGACATCATCTGGTGGACTTGGTGTTCTCGTGGACACTTCTGCTGCTCTTCCTCCACCCAGGTACTTTGAGATGCCAAAGTCGCTTAGCTTGGCCTGCAGATTGTTGTCCAGGAGAACGTTCCTGGACTTGAGGTCACAGTGGACGAGCACCGTGTCCAGCGAGTGGATGTACGCCAGGGCCTCGAGCACATCGAGCGCAATGTGAAACTTCTCGAGGCTCCAGTGCTGGCCCAGCACCGCTGAGCCGCGCTCGTTCTCTCGCTGCCGCTGCAGGAAGCTGCGCAGGTCCTGCTGCGGCATGTACTCCATGACACAGAGGATCGTGGACTCGTCCTTCCAGGCGAGACCGAAAAACGCGACGATGCGCGGGTGGTCGAGCCGTGAGAGCACCTTGATCTCCATGATGAACTTGCCCATGATCACCGGGTCGACCATGGCCGGGTGCTTGTGGTAGAAGAGGTTCTGGCTTGGCTTGAGCTTTTTAACCGCGACCTTATCGAGCCGGTACGTGGCCTCCCACACCTCCACGAACGTGCTCGTGGCCAGACATGTCTCGAGCTGCACGCTCTCGTAGTCGACGCGCCAGGTCATGAGCTCCTCGTCGACCCAGATGTTGTCCCCGCCGGGCACCTTGAAGCTGCTCGTGAACACGGAGCGGCTCAGGAGACTCAGGTTGCTCCTACTGGCTGCAGTGTTGAGACTCAGGCTCTTGCTCAGCTCTTCTTGCTGATGTATAGCCTCGTCGTACGGGATATCGAGGAACACGAGGTCATGGTCGTTGTCTCGCGTGGGCGAGCCCAGGCACGCGATGGACTTGGGTGACGTGGCGTCTCGGCCCCTATTCGACCGGGTCCGATGCCGCCGGACACCCTTGAACACGATGATGCCGAGCACGAGCGCCATGATGAAGCTCGCAAAGATGTACACGACCTGGAACTTGTCGCCGCGCGATCTAGATGACTGGACTGTATCGCCACCGGCAGTTGAGTTGGGCGCCATAGGCTGCGTCACGATGGGCAGCGGCTTGAGCAGCGTCGCCTTGACGCACACTTTGTACTCGTGCAGAGGCTGCTGGTCGTCGATGGGGCAAGACGCGAACGCGCTCTGCTGGATGCGGAACTTGGTCAGGCCAGCCAAGAACACGAGCTCGTCCTCTGAGAGCGCCCAGGGTCCAATCGGGTTGCCTGTGAGGTACCTGTTGACATGTATTTGAAGTGCCTAGATGTTAAATAGAACTGCAGTTGGGTTGAGAGCCTGTGAGGAGAGAGATGGGGTCGTACAGTTCCTGGAGGTTGGGCAGTGCGAGTACGGATGCTGGGACCGCGCGGAGCTGGTTGCCCGACAAGTCTCTACATAGTAGGAGGACAATAGCTAGGGTTAGACACTAGAGAACCCTAATGTTGACTCGGCAATACGTACAAGACTCGAAGCTTTGGGAGGGAGACGTTGCACTCCTGGAGCGCATTGGAGGATAGATTTCTAAGAGACATATGAAAAAATGTCCACCGGATATGGTCAGCTCAAGTGTGTATCATCTGCTGAGCGACACTGTAACGTCCACAACGTACGTACAGGATCTCGAGCGGCGACTGGGAGTTCAAGAGGCTGCAGTTCGAGAAATTGTTGAACGCGAGCCGCAACTCCGTAAGCATGGGGGACGCACTGGCAAACGCTGAGACGGTGGACATGTTCCTCAGCTGATTGCCATCAAGGTCCCTGCTCGGTGGACACATTTCCAAAGAGATGCGGACATTGTTGTGAGTGATTGAGGCTCAGGAGAATTGCAAGACAAGATCAGAGTACGCACAGAGCTTGGATGTTGGACTTGATGGTTGCAGACGGTGCCTCGAGCGCCGTGATCTTGTTCCACGACAGGTTGAACACGCGCAGCTCGGGCATGGCTTCAATGAGCCTTACGGGCGCGCTCAGCAGCTCGCAGGCTGCCAGGTGCCTAGGAATTTTTCAATAATATAGTCAGCCTGGGATGTAAGGAACCCATTTTGAACCTGCCACGAGCGTGTACGTACAGCTCGTTGATGCTCAGACTCACTTGGTTGGTCACGTTGAGCTGCAGCTGTGGGTTCCCACTGAGCACCACTTTCTTGAGTCTGCTGAGGCTGAACACAAAGTCCGGGATCTTGCGCAGCGTGGGTATTCGCTGCAGGGATCTGATGCCAAGCGCCATAAAACGCTACCGTCAGTTCTAAGACTTAGACTAGATAGAGAAGGTAGCGTACATGGACTGGAGGTTAGGCAGGCTGCACGAGAGCTCGGAGATCGGGTTCTGGTCCAGGATCCTGATCCAATAGCGATATATTAGTACAATGACAATCGCTAGAGCTATGAAAGACGATGGGTGGACGTACAGTGTGGTGAGACTCGTGTTCAGAGGCAGCGTGGACGCTGGATCCACACAGGAGCTGACGGAATTGCGCGAGAGGTCGAGCGTCTGGAGTGCGAGCATGCGCCAGATCGGCTCAGGCACCTTGGAGAATTTGTTGTCGCTCACATCTCTATACGAGAGGCATAGAAACCCAAAACGAGTGAGTCTAGGCTCACCAAATGGGTGTCTATAGGATTACACGTACAAGAGCTTGATGGACGAGTCCTGGAACTGCGTGGGCAAGCGCTGCAGGAGGTTGTTGGGCAGTCTACTGCGCTTGTTTGAATATACACACGCAGAGATGAGGTTTAGACATGTGCCTCGTAGTGGAGACCGGTGTGAGCGAGGCTATGGTACCATTCCTGGAGCTGGCGCAGCTCGTAGATCGCGCTCGGCACCTCCTGCAGGTTGCAATTCGCACACGTGCTGGTGAAACAACAACAGTAGCAGACACTACTGTGAGAGCGATGGCATAGATGACACGATATAGAGGCTGTATAAGAAGGCCTTACAAGGACATGATGCTCTGGAACGAGGCGAGCGAGCCGCCAAAGACCTCCACGAAGTTGAGGTTCGCGAGGTACCTGTTACAATATCACACCAACATGAGAGGCACGTCATACACACAGAGAACTCCTCGTAGCAAAAGCAGATACGCACAGCGAGCGCGCATCCGGCTGCACGACCACGGCGCTCGCCCCGAGCGTCGCGTTGCTGACGAGGAGTGCGAGAATCGTGACGAGTGGCTTGTGAGTGAGAGAGGCAGACGGCGCTGCTGCTGCTGGGAGTTGCGAGGCGAGTCAGCTTTTGCTCCGACACCGAGTGGAATTCCGAAGCTCTCGCGACCGAGGGTCCTCAAAGAACTGTTGATGCTGAATGGATCTATCTGTGGAAGGGTCGCGTGGAACTGAAAGGATGTCATTGCGAGAGGAGACTAGATAGAAAGTCGAACTTTGTTGTGCTTCGAAGTTTCTACATCGTCTTGCTGCATGGTTCGACGGGTGTAGTGTGAGACCCAGTGCTAATGTGTGCTGCTGCCGCTCGTAGGTTGCTGGAACGATCCATCTGCGGCGTGCTGGCGTTGCAAACGTGAGACTCGCGGGGCTACGAGGCCAAGGGCGACGAGTTGTGATGGATGGTTTCGGTGAAAACGTGGAAAGGGTTTTAAAAATTGGTTGCATACAAATATCAAGTGAAACAATCGAAGTAATCATTTTTAACCCACCTTGGGTTATACAAAATGTAACATCTAACGACTATGAAACCATAACATAACAACTGTTGACGGGGTTGTGGATTTGCCTGTGCGTGGAGGTGCGAAACTGGGGATACTTGTTTGCGCGCTAGGCTGCACACGAATGAATGCGTGACGTCAGCGTAGCTACGCTAGCCCACCACCTCAAGAGTCCAGCCAGAAGCATCAGTCCCCATTTTGAGGTCAGTCTGACATTGGTGCCAATTCGAACATTGTCGGGAGGGCCAAGCTGTCTATGGGCTCGTCAAAGGCGAAGTGGTGAGCAGCAACATTGTTGCATTCACTTGAGTTTTTGGTAGCTGTGTGCGTCTTGGTCTTGGGAACTTGTATCTCTAATTTTGGTGCACTCGACGCCTCAGAGGCGGTGGTATCATGGCCGCCAGAGATAGCCTCCAGCTGTGATCAAAGAGACTTTGGTTATCATACACTCCAGTCAACGCATCTCCAGTCCCCATGTCACCACTCTCAGCCTCCAGGCCACATGGGTGTCACGCTGCACAGACGCCTCGGCTGGCGCATCATCCGCATCTGGGAGTTCCTCCAGGTCGAGCTTCGCGGCAAGTACTCGGTCGAGCGGCTTTTCAACCTGCGACTGTACAGCGATAGCACGCGCACTGATCGAGCGCTGGTGATCCTCTTCTTCATACCACTGCCGTGTCTGCTCACGGTTATCAGCACGGAGCTCATCCCGCTCGAGGCGCCTAGCAAGGGGCTGCGCCACAGCGCCACGTTCTGGCTCCGCGTCTTCCTCACCACGGCCATGATGAACTTCACCGTGCTCGAGCAGTGCCGGTACCTCGTGCCCAGGTTGCCCATGTTCCCGTGGCAGAACGTGCTCGTCTCACTCTTGCCGGTGGTGGAGGAACACTACTCGCGCTGTGCATGTCTCGTGCGATTGGGTTCCCCCCTGCCGTTCCTTACAGCGCTCGGATCCCCTGGGGTCTGTATGTTACTCCTCAGTGCGTCCACATTCACCTGGGGGAAGCACATCAGGGGCAATCCGAGTCTCCAGACCGAGCTCAAGAGTTACGTGTTAGTCGTGTGCGCCCAGCTCTTGCTCACGTACGTGTACCCGGCGTACAACTTTGCGTTTGAGAGCCTCTCATCGTCGTCCCAGACGGCGTTCGCGCTGTTGCTGCCGGCCATGAAGCTCCTGGCGAAGAATGCCATGGGCTACCTCTTCCGCGCCACCGAGGACTTCAAGCCCGAGATGGTGATCTTCAACGTCGAGGTCTACCACGCGCTCTTCGTGTCCTTCTGCATGCAGAACGCCACATCCATCTACACGACGCTGCTTCTCTCGGCGGCCGACTTCATCCAGGCGACCGTGTCGCTCTACGACGTCGACGGCGTGCTCAAGGACGCCCACAAGGTCACCGTCAACACGCACCAGAAGATCAGCCACGGCAGGCAAGCAGTTGGTGTTCAGCAGTAGCACAAGCTTGAGCACCAACTCAAGGACAAGCGCAAGCTCGTGCGCGACTGGCCACGCTCGACCTCGTCGTGAAGATCGTGCAGAGCGACCGGAAGCTCCAGGACAAGAACGAAAGCTTCCGCTTCCAGTCGCAGACCAACTCATCCAATCTCTACCAGGTGAGCATGCGCAACGGCAGCGCCTCGGGGTCCAAGTATGCGAGTGGGAAGGGAGCACAGATCCAGTCAAAACGCTTGGCCGTGGAACCCAGCAACCACTCCAAGAGGACGTCGGCGCAGTCCAAGGTAGCGATCGCACCAACACGAGGGAGTGTGATACATTTCCCAGTGGGCATGGGCCGCCACTTCCTCAAGAGCAGCAACCTCAGCCCCAAGAGCAGCAGTCCTCGTGTTCGCGGACAGTGTCGTTCGCAGTGCTCCTTGCAAACTGCGAGGTGCTCATCCCCACGAGCGAGGAGCTCCAGCTCATCGCCGCCATGAGTGAGGCCAACAAGGTTCTCTATGTGCGCAAGATGCTCCAGCTGCTGCACCTGACCGAGTACCTGCTGCTCATCGAGTACACTGAAGTGATAACTCCGGTTGTCTACTGTACGTGGACGCCTGTTTGCTGTTCGTATATCCATTTATTTACTAAAGAGTTCATTGTCCATTTCATGCGGACATTCTAGGCGTATACCTCATGGTGGTGTTCTACCTGCCGAACCGCGCGTTCTACTCGCAGCTGAGCTCGATCGCCAACGCGCAACTCGTCAAGAAGATCGCCAACGTGCTCATCTACGCGACGCTCGAAGTGCTCTCGTTCCTCTACATGAGCCTCCTGGTGCGGCGCAAGCTCAAGATCTCGCCTGTGCACCAGATCGCGTTCATCATGAGCTCGCAGCGGCAGCTCGTGCAGTCCAAGCTCATCCTCTGGGTCGTCTACAGCGTGCAGACGGCGCTGCAGCACTTTGGCGCGGACTACACCTTCCAGTTTGCCTGGCTGCACGCGTCACTGGTGGCGTAGGCAGCTTATTAGCCTATAGATTACTGGGCAAGTACATTGGTTGAGCTTGATGGATTCATGTTTGTTGCTTATATTCTTATTGAGGTACACACTCGTGCACACACTAGGATACATCGTGCAAGCACCACATCAGCCTGTCATTCCCAATGATGACGAGAGCTGTGGGTGCTGTCTACTATGGGAGGACACTTGGAGTATCCTTCTTGTATCAAAATTTCTGGTCAACCGCTCAGTTGACGATGCCCGACACGGCGCCGCTCGAGACGCGGCGCTCGCCCGTGCCGCTTTTGAGGTAGCACGCTGGTGAGCCCGGGTTCGTGTTGACGAACGTGTAGGCCTTGCAGCCAGCCGTCTGTTTGCACTTGTTGCAGCACTCGCCTGGCGAGAGGCCAAGCACCTTGCTCATGTCGTTGCCGTAGAAGTCCACGTTCGTGAACTGCTGCGAGCACTGCGCCGGCGCCTGGAGGCACTGGTAGTACCACTGGTTCCACGGCTGGCAGTACGCGCCCGCTGGACAGCACGTTGTGCCCTGGCTCGAGCCACAGCTGCCGCCCACTGGCGTCGAGCACGCTGGCTTGGGGTTCGTCACCACGGACGACACGGCACCGACCACGTTGCGGCTCACGCCCGTGCCGCTCTTCAGGTAGCACGCCGATCTGCCGTCCGCGTTGTAGTTGACAAACGTGTAGGCCTTGCAGCCGGCAGTGTCGGCGCATTTGGCGCAACACTCGGCTGGCTGGACATTGTACACCGCCGCGAGGTCTTCGCCGTAGAAGTCCACGCCGACCTGCTGCGCACCGCACTGCTGCGGCGCCGGACGGCACTGGTAGTACGTCGGGTTCCACGGCTGGCAGTACTCGCCCGACTGGCAGCACTGGGCGCCGTCGCGTTCGTTGCCACAGTAGCTGCCCGATGAAGCGCACGCCGGTGGAGGAGCAGTAGCCGCAATCACGATCTGAGCCGAGATGGCACCAGCGACCGTGCGACGCTCGCCAAGTCCCGTCTTCAGGTAGCAGGCCGTGCGGCTGTCGGAGTTGTAGTTCACGAACGTATAGGCCTTGCAGCCGGCGGTCGCGTGACACTTGTCGCAACACTGCTCAGGGAGCAGGCCGTAGATAGTCGAGAGGTCGGCGCCGTAGTAGTCCACACCCACCTCCTGCTTGCCGCACACCGCGTTCATCGACCGGCACTGGTAGTAAGTCGGGCTCCATGGCTGGCAGTAGTCGCCAACTGACGCACAGCACTTGGCTCCGTCAGAGGCACTGCCACAGTAGCCACCAGAAGGAACGCACGAGCTTGGAGCTGGAGTAACTGGAGTCGGAGTAACTGGTGTTGGGGTCACTGGCGCAGGAGTCATCGGCGCTGGCGTAACCGGAACAGGGGTCACAGGAGCCAGGGTTGGCACCAGGGTCGGAGCTGGAGTAGGCGCCGGGGTTGGAGCCGGGGTAGGAGCCGGAGTTGGAGCCGGGGTTGGAGCTGGAGTAGGCGCAGGCGTCGGTGCCTCCGTGGTTGGTGTTGGTGTCACTGGGGCAGGAGTCACTGGCGTCGCCGTAGTTGGAGTTGGCGTGACAGGAGCAGGGGTCTCTGGAGCAGGAGTCGGTGCTACGGTAGGCGCGACGTAGTTCGGGTTCGGCACGCAAGCACCGCTCACCCACCA
>JAASFV010001009.1:0-12201 GCA_023334015.1 Globisporangium paddicum
GTCGAACAATTTTATTCACAAAAGCTTTTACTCACCTCACAGTCGAGAGCTTTTCCTCGTTCGCTTCGCCGCTTACTCGAGAAGCTCAGCTCACGTGTTCCCTGGCCCTACTGGAAGCCGAGTCCACCAACGAAGCACACGGCTGAGGACGACTCGTCGGTGTGCGCACGGGGTACAGAAGGGGAGTGGACGTCGGGGTCGTGTTGGATCCTCTGTGGCAACAGCTGCACGGGCGTACCCCAGCTGGCCCAGTGCGGTGGATACGCGGACAGTAAGTGGTGTGTTGACCGATCTCATTACTGTACTATCAAGACTATACTCACATCAGATCGTCAGATTATCGAACAGCGAGCGCCATAGCTTAAGATGTGCATACAAGCCCGCACGATGAGTTCGAAGAGATGGTTTTCCCGCGCACTCGGCCCCGATGCTGTGCGCAGCGTCTGGTACATCTTCCGCGCCATCGCGCTCCACCAGCTCTGGACCCAGCGTAATGCCGCCATCTTCGATAACCGACGTCCTCTGTCGCTCATCTCCCATGTGATCAAGCTCTACACCACTTTGCTGCCCACCTTCGGCGCACCGAGCTTATTGACTCCACCACCCTCGACCTCATCGTCGACACTCTCCGCAAAAACGCCAGCGGCGGGGTAGTCTTCGATCGTTTCCCTCGCCTCCTTGCAACACCCAGCGTCACCAAACTCGTCCCCCTCGAGATCATCCGCAGCATCTTCGGACACACGCACTGACTCGTCACCCCCAGCACTGTGACACATTGTACAATAAGCTAGATAGTAGTGTCAAATGGCAGTTGAGAACAGAAGGCTAAATCGTCAATCGAGCCGTTTCCAAAGAAAGCTACATACAGAGCGAGGCTACGCTAGTTAGGCTGGACTCTGGCTGTCAGACTTTGCACTGAAGAGCCACATGAAGACCACCAGTGCTCGGCTGGACCGAGGCTCTCTGGTCTCCAGCTTTCCAACTTACTTTCTCTGCCAACGCTGTAGCTACATGACTGGACGCATGGCCTTGTAGTGTCTGGACTAACTGAAATAAGCCTATAGCTTGCCTTATCCACGTTCAAGCTCCCAGTTGCTATCACTTGACTTATTCAAAGCCAAAGACGTTGCCGTTCGGAGCTCCAAGCCTCAAGCAAGTCGCGGTGTTGACTTTGGCAGTCGAGGTTGCCAGGCTGCCTTGATGGGGCCTACAAACGTCACGAACATGTACGGCATCTCGTCCTCTGAAGGTGGACACCTTGGTGGGCATGGTGACGATGTGGACCTCGAGACGATCTCTCAGGCGGATTTTGAGAGCGAAGACGGAGAAGAAGGCTCCTGTTGCGGCCCCCACGTGACTCTGACACTCAACTCTCGACGCTGATGCCGTCGATTGCCGAGCGAGCGCTGACGCCAACAAGGCTCGAAACAGGGTTCCTATTACGATGGTGTTCCAAACAGTCATCTGCCATTCACTAGAAACTACAAAAGTGACGAGCAAATAAATCCAAGGCGAAGAAGTGAGAGCGGTCTTGGTTATCCGATGCGATTGGCAGGCTTAACGACAGAGCTCACTAGCTTGCATAGGATGCTTGTGGCCCTGGACCACCATCACTTGACCATTTACATGACCGACACGAAATAGATCGACAGCTCGTTGATTAGTATGTGTCCCTAAGCGCAGTTGCAGCCCTGCTGACAGACAACCGTTGGCTCGCACAGCCTTTGGCTCTTGTGCGATGGGGGTGTCCATCGCTCAGTTTCAAGCTTGCGAGAACACCTTGAATCACACTTCTCCATCGATCTCTCGATGTGCAAGGCGGTCTGCGAAAATCAAAATCAAGCTCTCGTGGTCAGCGAAATCGCCTCCTATCTCTACTCAACCACCACCACTCCTTTAGGTCCCCGATCCCCACAATGCCTGGCTGATGGAGGCGTTAGGCAGCCATTCCTCAGTGCGCATTGTCCACACGAGAATCTGCTTCCAAACAATCCTGATTGTGCTGGCTCAAGTCATCACCTTGAGCACAATCAGCGCTCCCCGCAACCACTCCGCCACGACCCGTGGCTATGATTCTTTCAGACACAAGCAACCTGGTCACTGGTGACCAGTGAATATGACGCATTATGCGAGGTGAGACTTCGCATTTCGTCCAAGAACTACAAACAGAAAATCCAACGCCAAAATGCCTGGCGAGATCCCGTTGCAAGTCTGTCTCGTTCGTCTTGCTGCGCTCTCTATTCTCACCTCGTCGGTCTGGTCTGCGGATGAGTAATATGGGGCTTGCTTGCTTCCTGTCGTCCCGCCAGACACACACTTCTCAAGGGAGGACCTCACTTCGGTGCACTCAGGCGTTGATTACAGCCCACACGCTATGGATGCGCATGAGCAAAGTAGGAAAGACTGGAGCAACATAGGACAGGCTCACGAGGCGCACTCGTCAACGGATCACCCTATCTCTATAAATGGAGATTGGAAAGCGCTCTGTGCGTTGGACAATCCGTCGAGAAGCGAGTCTATTCGGCCACGAAAGGCCCAAGACGAGAGGCGCACTGAGTGGAAGGCCTCGAAGCTTTCAAGACAGGCGACGCCCAGCCTGACAGTTTCCAGAGCCAGGTGTAGAGCTCGTTCTCTCTTTGCCCTGTCGTGGCGCACTGACTGGAAACCCTACGGCAAGGGTGGAAGAAGCCTGGGCTGAGAGCACTGAGTTTGGGTCCAAAACGAACTGAGCGTCTTGAATCGCTGGACTAGAGAATTTGGGCGAGGTTTTAGCTAAAATGAGAGAATTATACTGGTGAAAATTGGAGAATTATACTGGAGAAACGAGAAATGACAAAACAAAACGGTAAAAAAACCTTTTTATAGAAGGTATAAGCGTATTTCTCAAGTGCTATCGCTTTATAAAGAATCAACAAATATCCTGTTAAGAACCTTTTTAATAAAGGTAAATCATTTTTCGGAATGGTTGAACTGGTCGCGCAAATATTTGAACCCACCTCAGATGAACCGGCTATGCACGAGTGTACATGGCCGGTCCAAAACTAATACAAGCAATCAATAAGCAATCAGATTCCTCATTCGATAATATATGCCTGTGCACGTACAACAAGCTCCCTGAACCCGATTTCAAAAAGGTTCACGTCAAAATTCAGGCCAGCCAAATCCCAGTCTATCTATGCTATAGAACACTACAGCAGTAATAAACAGGCTTTAGCTTGTTTGGCAGCCTCCTGGAACAACACGATGAGTCTCAACATGGGTTGGCTCCAGTAAAGAGACATCCGCAAGGCTTCCTTCCTTCCATAAGACGCCCCGTTGGCTCCACCGCAAACACAAACGCGCCACTCTCTTGACCTCTCGTCCCACCGTCAACCAAATGGGCACACTGTCGCTCTCTTCCTCTCTCTACAAGAGACCAATCAGGCGGCAGCTGGCGCTCCCTGGCCAGCTGCCTGCCCTCTCCTCTGCTCTTTCGGTGCAGCCAGCCTGCTGTCTGCTGCTCAGTCCCGAATTCGCCAAGTAGCCCACAGTCCAACGCCAGCAGCAGTCGCAACTCCAGTCCCTAGTCATGAACAGCACGAACGCCTACTACTATCCAAACAGAGGCTTCGAGATGCCAACAAGCCCCTTCCAAGCGTCAGCAGTATCTCCAGCCAACAAGGGCGCGCTCTCCTTCATCCTCTCGTCGTCGTCGTCGTCCGACTCGGAGTGCCAGGCACCAGTCGTGCCACTCGTCAAGCGCAAGCGCACGCGAGCCCCACCCGCTACGCGCGAGGCGTCCCGGCCCAGCGTCAAGGCCTCGTCCCCAATGGCTGCCACCAACACCAGCACGACACAGCTCAAGAAGGGCTCCAAGTTCTGCATCGTCGACGGCTGCATGAGCCGCGCCAAGCACGCCAAGCGCTGCTGGCGCCACGGCGGCTCGGTCAAGTGCAAGGTCATCGACTGCGCCAATCGCGCCAAGTCCAAGGGCGTGTGCTGGTCGCACGGCGGCGGCACTCTGTGCTCGGCCGACGGCTGTGACACGATCTCGGTCTCGCACGGCTTCTGCTGGGCGCACGGCGGTGGCAAGCGCTGCATGGCGAGCCAGTGCTCCAAGCCGGCCTACGAGCGTACACAGAACTACTGCACAACGCACTTCGACGAACTCTTGGGGGTGAGCCGGCCTGCTTATTAGAGAAATCAAATAGAGCTGCGTGTTGTGCATTTGCGATACCTGCTGCTGTTGCACTTGCTTTGTAAATTCCCAACAGCAATCGTTGTGGACACTACCGTGGTGATCACTTGAAGTAACGTAAACACGTAGACACACAGCGATAGAGCGGCTGGCGAAGTCTCCGACTCGCAGGCGTTCCAGTGGCTGACAAAGCGCTTCAAGATGTCGGCTTGCGCGGCCTTTACATGCCGTAAATAACGTCCCGTCGGACAAGGGCACGTGAGACCACCTCTATTAGAACTCTATTGGAGGCGAGCCACCAAGCACCAGAAACGCAATCGACGCATCGAAAAAGCGCTGAACGGAATGGGTGAAGAGAGGTGGTCGTCTTTACATGGCCAGCCAGCGAATGCAGGTCTCTCTTGGACGACAAGGCGACACAACGAGAACTTTGTCTTATGTCGCCTGGATACTGGCGAAAGGATGGGAATCTTGGGATACTTTGCTGGGGATCCAAACCGTAACAGTAAATGCCACTGACGAATCGCCGGGACTTGTCAAATTTGCACCCAAGGATAGTTGAGAAAATAAAGTGCTGCCATAAACAGCCTTGTGCTGCAAATCTAACGCAAGCACTGGAGGAGTCCTAACTTCACGCTCCGCTGGTTTGGATAACATCGAGTTCTCGACTTGGCGATACTGCGCGTATCCCATCGTCTCCGCGACGACTTCTCGCGGGCGTTTGACGAAGACTCTTGGGCCTTTGGCTTCATCGGTACTGTACTGAGCTGATTTGTTCACGAGTCAGGCAGGTATGACCCCCAGCGATTGCAAGAAGAGTGAGGGCATCTCAGCTTTTTGAGAAGCAACAACATGTCCAGCGGCTGTAAGGACAATTGTGGCACAAAATCTGGACACGGCATTCATTATCCGAGGACGACTATTTCTCCATATGGATTGGTGGTCGATTTGGTCGATTTGGAAATTGATCTTGGCGTGGAGATCCGGGACATGCTGCGCCATGAGCAGCGAGCCTAGCTGCTCAGTTCGACGAACGAAGACAAATTCTATAAATCTAAGGCTCACAATTGGTCACTTCGCGTGCTTTCTTGTTTCTAAGCTCGTTTTTCATAGCTCAAGGTCGGACCAGGCTCACTGAGATCACAATATCTTAGACGCCAAATATATATATCATAGATTTTTGGTGGGTTGAATCGTGAATTACAGTACCGGGTAGCTCGTCCGCTCAAAAGGATATTACGACTACACACAGAACTGGAACGTTTTGATACGCACATGAGAGGGTTGACCAAGTCGCCGTCGGCCTTGGACAAGTCCGGCGCGTCACTCTGTCCTTTGAGAGTGTGCGGAAGGTTCCCAGCATGTACGTACGCGTGGACACATGTCGGCAGCCTATCCAGGTCGCGATTGCATATAATAAGTCGCTGGTTTGGAATAGCAAACCTATCCAACTTTGGATTGCTAGTTTCCGGGAGGTACCTCTCGAAAGAAAGAGAAGCAGTTGGACTGCAAGCACAAGCACGCAAAGCAGACGAATGCCGGGCATCGAGAAAGAAATATAAGTATTATAATATAATATGAGCACGGAAGTATTTCTAAGCGAGTGCCAGCAGCCCATACGCCTCATGCATATGGTGAATATTGGACGCGGACATCGGAGCCCACACGTTTCGTAGAACCTCTTTATTATGCATACTGGGCGATAGCTGTTGGTTTGTACCGACTGCGAATGCAACCGAACCTCTTTATTCTACATGTGCTAAGATGCTTATTCTTGAAGCCACTGGAAGGAGTCAGAGCACTTGTTCGTTCATAAACAAGTCTGCGACCAGCAGGTCTCAGCAATACATAACTGCTTCTAAACAGGTTCACATTCACACTGTCCTCGACCAAACAAAACACTGCTGCCGCAATCACGCAGGATGGTCGCGCCCTCAAAGAGGTTTTCGTTGCTGCTCAAATATCGCACCAAGGCAGTAATGGCAGCCTCCGGAGCCACATGTTCCTCTCTGAATAGGAAAATCTGAACCGCGCCGCCCACCGAAGGTTGTTGAAGGCCGTGTCCCACTCTCTCTGCTCTCTGAGCTCTCCGGCTTGCCGGGTCTTTGTGGGGCCCGGGCGAGCTATTCAACGAAAGCGTTCTGTCCGTTCAGCAGAGCGAGTCTTCGTCAGCTTCCCACTCGAGCCAGAGCCACCTGGCACTCCGCAGTCGCAGCGAAGGGACAGTCGTATGGGAGAAGAGACGCATCGCAGATCCGCCGCGGCTCTTCGCGAGTTCGAGGGTCTCTCTTCTCATTTTCGAACTCACCAGGTGGCCAACCACCACCTCACACATTCTCAGTCCACCCAACAGCAAAACAACAATGAACTTCGGCTTTGCTCGCTACCTGCCCCGCAACAACAGCCCAGGCTCATCGCCTCGAGCTTGCAGCGACTTTGCGACCCCCGCCTCGCCATCGGTCCCGGCCTATGAGGCCGCGACCACGTACAAGTGTGCGCTCTCGTTCATCCTCTCGCCGCCGTCTTCGCCCGAGCCAGCAGCCATCCAGCTCCCGGCACTCATGAGCCCGCTCAAGACGGTTAAGCGCAAGCGCACTGAGTCCGCGGACGTGGCGGCGGCCTTCCAGTACAAGGCCCCTCGTCCCAGCGCCTTCTCGACCTCGCCGCAGGTCGTGATCAAGACCGAGTACACGGTCGCTGCCCCCATTAACAACGCCGCGCCAGTGCTCAAGAAGGGCTCCAAGTTCTGCATCGTCGACGGCTGCATGAGCCGCGCCAAGCACGCCAAGCGCTGCTGGCGCCACGGCGGCTCGGTCAAGTGCAAGGTCGTCGACTGCGCCAACCGCGCCAAGTCCAAGGGCGTGTGCTGGTCGCACGGCGGCGGCACTCTGTGCTCGGCCGACGGCTGTGACACGATCTCGGTCTCGCACGGCTTCTGCTGGGCGCACGGCGGTGGCAAGCGCTGCATGGTGAGCCAGTGCTCCAAGCCGGCCTACGAGCGTACGCAGAACTACTGCACGACGCACTTTGAGCAACTCCCAAGCTTCCAATAGAGCCACACATTCGCATGTGATATGGGCCTCTGCCGGTGGAGTTGAGCTATAAAGGACGGTTGTGATAGAGTATTTAGAGTAAACACGTGCATTTTACGTCTCGAATAAAGATTTTCTCGACAAATCATAGGTTTTAGTACACAAACACTCCAACGCAGTGACCAAACCCAGGTTGCAGTATGGCGGTCAGTCGAAATCGACGACCAGTCGACCGCCAAGATGCCTCATGGCCACCATTTCGACAATACGACACCCGAGCTCAGCCTTTACGGTACTGTTCAGTCCCACTTGGCTGGCGTGGCTCGCTCCGTTCCATCCGATTGCATCCACTTGGTCTGGTTGCAACAAACAGCGATAGACGGCGGACAACGAGACAAGCACGATTGCATAGCGGCGCCTTTACATTCGATGGCGCATGAGGCTCGGCTTGGCACCGCTCGTTTGCTCGCGTGCCAACAACACGTAAGTGTTGTAGCCGCATCGAAATCTCGTCAAGCAAGCAGGCTCAGACAGACAGGCGACCGCACTTTGAACCTACACTTTGAGCCTACACTAAGTACAACACACACGTACTGTACTTGGCTTGAGAAAAGAGGAGCGAATTGTGTTTGTCAATGGGGATGTGAGGGTCCTCGACAGTGTGGCTGTGAGACTGATCCATCGGAGCACTCCTCACTCTGGTGAGAATGAACTGTAGGGCCCAGCTGTTTAACACACACGCGTGCAGCTTGGCAACTGGTGGGTACTGCGGTGGTTGTGTGTTGTAATTGCCTACACGATGGCTTCATGTTAGGTCTTGGGTCTTCGTCTGTTGGAGCTTGGTAAGCACCAAAGTTGAAGCTGCTTGGTTGATTTTTTTGCAACGATTTTTTATTACCCACACGTCGATTTTGGTTCTGACACGTCATAACCTGCCTGGACTGTATGCAGATTTCATTACCTACCTAGACTTTTGACCATTGCCACACGCAGAATTACACTCAACGCATCTAGTAAAGCCGTTAATAGTAGGGCTGTGGTGGGCACCATGGGCAGATACGAATATCCTGCAAAAAGATCCTATTTATGTCTTGCTTACAGCTGTACCGAGGTGCAGGGCTTAGCCATCTGCGTAATGCCTACAGATGAGTCAGAAATCTACTTTGAAGTACTGTATTCGATTCTCGAGATCTGCAATCGTATCCAAAGTTCCTATGGTAGACGTGCATGTATTGATTATTTTTGATGGTGTGAAGCGAGCGAGCGCCAAGGCGATGCGACTCACAAGCTGGATGGCGTAGAACTCGGAGCTTTATGCCCAGCACGTCCCAATTGTTGAGGTATCAGCATGGGCGAGGCAGAGCGCGGGATGTCATTCGGAACGCACTCGCTCGCGAATGCTGTGGAGTACAGCCCACCAACTCAGTTCACCCCAGCCACCTCGCAGCCACCATGGAATTTGGCTATAAGCAGCTCGGGTTTCAACTTCAGCCGGTGGAGTTGAGCTATAGAAGAAGATATATAGAGGATGAGGATTTGTTGACAACTCCTACTTTAGTACACAACACATTCTTGCACTCGAGTCCAAAACGAATCATACCGAAGTGACGAGACCCAGGTTGCAGTACGGCGGTCAGTCGAAAGCCACGACCAGGCGACCGCCACAATGCCTCATGGCCACCACATCGACAATGCGACGTTGAAGCTCAGCCTTTACAATACTGTTCAGCACCACTCGGCTGGCGTGACGTGGCTCCGTTCGCTTGGTTTGCGTGGCTCTGATCCATCCGCTCGCTTGCCTTGCTGTCACAGCAAACAGCGACAATCAGAGGCGGACAACGCGACGCTCACGCTTGCACACTGCAGTGCCTTTACATTCGATGGCGCATGAGCTCGTTCGCTCGCGAGCCAGCAATACGCGACTTTGTAGCCGCATCGAGATTTTCGCTAGCATGCGCCACCTCCAGATAGGCGAGAGTCGCACATTGAACCTACACGTAGGTACAGGAATACCGACTTGGCTTGAAAAAGACATGCAGCAACGTTTTCCGACTGTAGCGAGAATGTCGAAGACGATTTTTCGTTGTGCTCACTTGTGAGACCGACGAGCTGATTTGTATCGGATACCTCGGAGGATGTGGCGAGTCTACGTAATACTGAAGTATGAACAAAGCGCACGCGTGAAGCAAAAGCGAGGTGGTATAGCGTTTGCTGCCACAGCATAGCTACGCCTTAGAGTGATGTCTTCGCATTACAATATATTGCTTGGTCCCTGCTGCTTGGAGCTTGGCACTCACACACATGCCAAAGCTGAAGCTGCAGCAACGGTTTTTATTATTCGCGCGTCGATTTTTGATATTGGTGCGTCGTAACCTATAAATCCTATATGTATGCATATGATGTAAGCTATAAACTGCCGGTATGCATAATGTATACTGTATCTACATACACTTTTGCATTGCTGCCAGCAGCAGTTCAGACAAGCAAGCACACGTAACATTCTCTGGATAAGATCCTCTGCTTTGCAGCTCCTGAGCTCCTGATACAAATTTCACCTACTTTGCAGTGTACCTCTACAAACCCAAGCGTACGTGAAGTTCCTCGTAGAGAGACCGTGTCAACTGACGTCAGTCAACCCCACCAAGGCGAATCGACTCGGGAGTAAATGCACGCTGCACTTTGCAATTCCCGGCTTTGGTGCCACCAGCTAGAGCTCCGAGCCAGTCGTTGCCCAGCGGCGAAGATCTTGAGAGAGTTGCGTGGGCGAGTACGTGCGCAGGATGTCCTTTGAGGATCCTATTACCGGTAAGCGTGAGGCTGCCAACCAAAGTCGGGTGCTCCGTGAGGTCAGAGCCGCACTGAGCAGAGGATGGCACGCAAGTAGGTGGAGCCTGAGCTGGGGAGAGAATTGGAGGATTGGAGCTGGGTCAAATCAGTTGATGTTGGTGTGATTGGACTCCAGCATCTGTGCAGGTGTGCAGCACATCGAAATCAGAACATCCAGGAAGCCCGCGCAGTACTGAAGTTGGACACCGGTGACTCGGTTCGTGGAAGGGCTTCGCTCCGAGTACCGGAAGGCCACATCGTCGATGATGATCGGCCGACCAAGCGGCGAAGGCGGCGGGAACGTCATCCTGAACGTGTGCTGGTCCTCGGGCTCGTCGATGGACTTGTTGCGCAGGATATCGTCGAGCGCTTCGACGTGTGACTGCACGAGTGGCGCCTTCTTGGCGTTTGCGTGAAAGCGCTCAGCGAAGTCCTGCATGTGCTTCATTTTCATCTGCTGCGCCTCGTAGCCTTGCACTGCGTTGTAGTCGCCCTTGTGATAGTAGCTCAGCTCATACGACTGCAAGTAGACCGTGTTGGTCGGCACAGCATCCAAAAGGTTACGGCCGTGGGACGCCACGACCTCATTGTTTGCTCGTACTTCTCCAGGTAGTGCTCGAGCTCGATGGCCGCGTCCAGGCGGTTCATCGGTTCATTGATCAGTAGCAGCATGGCGAAGAAGAACTGAAGACACTCGAGGGTCGACAGCTTTCGCTGACTTTCATTGGGCGCTAGCTAGTCCGTCGAGGGCCCCTGGCTGTTGCTGCCACAGTCGAGCTCGAATTGCAGCACGTAGTCGTCGCATCCGCGAGAACAAAGACCTCCAGCAGCGTCACAGCTGCCACCCAACCGAGACGCAGAAACACGAGTGTCTAGTCGCTAAAAGAGCCCACCATACCATAGCGCTCGCAGTTAGAATACGTTCGCGGAATAGTCCAGACCCACCGCGAGCGATCCATCTTTGAAGATCGTGATCGTGATCGCGTTGAAGACACACGAGCACACCTGGAAAGTCTTACTGTCGGTCGAGTTTGGCACGCAGTTCTGTCGACTTTGGACTACGAGCTCGCCGGGCACCGTGTTGAGCCGAGTTCCTTGATCAACGATCGTGAACCACGAGGCTGTGTGAGACGGACATGTCGATGGGATGCGCAGGCCGTGCGCATCTGCGGACGAGACTCGTGTTCGACACCTCCACAATGCTTACAGAGAAGCCAGTGTACGGAGAGCTCGCTCGAGGTCGATCACGGCAGCGCCATTCAAGTACACGTCGTCGTCAATAACGCGTGCACTCGAGCTCCGCATCGCATCCGCCGCCGAGAAATTCGCGCGGAAGCGATCAATGAAGTACTGCATGGACTTACTTCATCTGTTGCGCCTCGTAGGCCTCGCGCTGCTGACGCTGATTCTCCCTCTGCATCTTCTCGTACTTCACCAGGTAGTGCTCAAGCCACATCCCCAGCTACAGGTCGAAGTGGTTCGTTGGTTCATCGAGCAGTAGCAGCACGATCAAAAGACGCTCGTGTATCTACGTCTCGGTTTGGTTGGCGGTCGTAGCTGACTTCGTGACGCTACAGAAGGTCTTCGTTCTTGAGAATACGACGACCGCGTGCTGCAACTTCAGCTCGACCTGCCAGAGGGGCCTCGACGGACAAGCATCCAGTGCTATCGGTGAATGCTGTGGTTTCAGCGAAGCAATCCTCAAATGTCTCCAATTCTTGTCGGACTTTCCGGGGCTGGCGGCCGAGGGCACGAGTCTTCACTGGATGATCACGCCCCGCTCGATCGACGCCTCGCTGCAATGGTCGCCACCTCTGCCTGAAGCTGCGACGGCGAGAACTGAGGAGCTCAACTGCCCTCGTGAAAAGCTCTAGACGCGCTTTAGCTGCTGCAACCAGCAATCGCGCGTGGGCGAGTCCGAGCGAACGGTTGGAGGTCCTGAGACGCTTCTACGAGCTGCACAGAAGCCTCACAACCACGGAGGCGCGCGACGCGCGAGACGTTCTCCTTCAATGTGAACAAGCTCAGGCGCTCCTATGGCTCAACGCCACCACTCGGCCATGTCCAGGACAACCTTGACAAGCTCAAAAAGTGCGTGGCTGCGCTTTTGAAATCAGGAGCTCACGACTGGCGTTGCGGTTGGTCTCAGAGGGGGGGGGGATGAAA
>JAASFV010001010.1:0-12193 GCA_023334015.1 Globisporangium paddicum
AGCAGCGTGCCCAGGCTCGGGTTGAAGTCTAGCAGCACCTGCGCGCACACGCGCAACGAGAACGCGAAGCTCTGCTGCTGTGCGTCGCTCGCAGTTGGTCTCATCGTGGCAGCCATCCCCATGCTGGACGCCCCACCGCCGTATGAGCCAAGCGAGCGATGCAAATCGCGCACTTCCTCTCGACAGCACGCCTCCAAGAAGCTACGGAACGCCGCCTGGTACTCCTTCGCGCGCGCCTCGAAGGCAGCGGCGCTCACGTTCGCGAGCAGCAGGCCGCCACCGGTGTCATCATCGCCCACCATGCTTGTTGCATGTGGTTGCATTCAAAATGTGGTGCTTCACTGATATACCGATATGCTAGCTATTTGTACCGGTATTGCAACCGGTGTTTATTTCCTAAATTTCCGCAAAAATGCGGAACCATCACTCACGACATTAGTGGGAATGATGGTTCGATTTCTCCCTACCCAGTTGTACCGCTATAAGTGGTACATAAGTTTGATGGGTGCCCAGAATTTGCCCTGATTCGTCAGAACCAAACTCACCTTTCTGAAGAGCTCCTGACCATGGGCAACCAGCAGTCGATGCGCTACGCGGGGCACGAGGCTAGATTCAAGTACGAGCCGGAAGACTACACTGACCAAGCACATAAAGAAGACGCAGAGGCGTCGGTCGATGGCTCTCCAACCTCTTCTCGACCAGTAGAAGCCGAGGTCCTGGACGCGAAAGCGGCGCAACCACTCGGCAGCGATGAGAGCGTGACGACGGCTAGCACGCGCGCGCCAAAGCTGACTGTCGAGACGTGGCACGAGCCTGCCGGCGGCATAGCTTATACTAATGTAGTACAGATTGAGAAAGAGGTGGACGCTGTATGCCCAAGCGTGTCAGTCGCAGCAGCCGTGGCGACGCCCGTGCGCCCAAACCGTCGTGTCGAAGACGTGTACGACCTGCAGAGCCAGAACATTGGCAGGTGCGAATTGCGTTACTGTCTTGTATGCGTCTTTGCGATAATGCTGGTAACCAGGTCGCTAACACACATCTCGTTGTGTGCGTGTGGATACTGCTGATGCTAACCGACAGAGGCCACTATGCGGTCGTGTGCCGCGCCAAGTGCAAGCGGACGGGGCGCGCAGTAGCGATCAAGAAGATCAAGCGCTTCCTCACGGACGAAAAGCGCCTGCGCGCAGAGATCAGCGTGCTGCAGAAGGTCCAGCAGCACCCGAACATTGTGGAGCTCATCGACGTGTTCGAGACCGCGCGCGAGGTGCAGCTCGTGCTCGAGCTCTGCACTGGCGGAGAGCTCTTCGAGCGGCTGGCGGACAAGGGGCCGTACTCGGAGGCAGACTGTGTGCGTCACGTCCGCGATATGGTGCATGCCGTGCACTATCTGCATGAGTACGTCTGTAGCCAGGGCTTGGTTGGGGTGTATATACTCAGAGACTGATCTCTCTATCTGTATGTTATAACATTAGAAATGGCATTGTGCATCGCGATTTGAAGCCCGAAAATATTCTGCTGTCGACACCCGACGACGACGACGCGGTGATCAAAGTAGCGGATTTTGGGCTCGCGAAGATCTTCACGGGCACGAACATGAAGACCAAGTGCGGGACGTGGGGGTATTCTGCGCCCGAGATGATCAGCGGCTCGGGCGTCGTTTTTGGCTACGACTTCAAAGTCGACTCGTGGAGTCTTGGCACGATTCTATACATTTTGTGAGTGCTCTATGTGGTCGATCGATGGGCGTTGGAGATGTTCTAAACTGGCACCTACATATCCTTATCAGGCTCTGCGGGTACCACCCGTTCGACCCGGACGGCGAGAGCTCGGACAACGACATGATCGCGAACATCAAGGCGAGTCGCTTTGACTTTGAAGACGAGGCCTGGGAGACGATCTCCGAGGACGCGAAGGACCTGGTGCGCCACCTGCTCGTACTCGACCCGGCCGAGCGGTTCTCAATGGCGCAGGTACTCACCCACCCGTGGATCACGGGCGTGACGGTCCCCGCGTCCGTGCTGCCGCTCTCACCCACAATCCACCGCGACCTCGCCAAGTTCCGCGAGAACAGCAAGTTCAAGGTACTATTTTGTAGCCTGCGAAACCTACTGTGGACTTTGAAGATTGATAGGCTCATGGCTTGTTGTTACGCTACAGCTTGATTTCGAGTCGTTTGGCTACGATGCCGGGGATGCTGAGAGCGAAGTGGCGAGTACCCAGTGACGACGGAGACACGTGATATGAATGCTCATGCCAGACAGCGATGACACCAGCGCCTGAGTGAAAGAGACCGACAGATTGTAAAACGAAGAACCCCGAAATGTAATAACCAACGTATTTAAAAATGAGCCTGCGTCACGTGAGCACGAAGCCTCGAAACACATCTGGTGGCCTTGAGTCGCTTTCAGAGGTAGGTACTTCAGAAGGCAGACTTTGTTACTCTATTCTTTTGTTCATGGGCTTTTTCATGTCGTTGAATACACACTGTTGCTACAAATTTACTGAAAGTACTTTCGAGACACGGATTCACAAACGTGCTTCAGTGAACTCGCGATCTCTGAATCACGGACAAGTTCTCACGACCGACGACGTCATCACAGTGGAAGAAGTCGCTCGACGGTGCCTCGAGAGCGTTCTCCACGACTTGGCGCCTGGCGTAAGGGATAAATCGCTTTGCATACCAGCATCTGGGGCTGGGCTTCGCGGCTCTGGGCTGGAGTACACGTCCATTGTCTTCGTCATCGCTCTCATCTTTATCATCGTCTTCACTCTCACTTTCGGCTTCTTCATTACTGTCGTCCAGGATCAGATGCGATTCGCCGTTCTAGTCAAAGTCGTCGAGCACGCGCACGATGTTGTCGGTCTCGCGGGGCTCTGCGACCTTGTGGATCTGCATTGCACGCGCACAGTTGTTTTCATCATCTTCGGTGACTGAGAGCTCGCTGTCATCGCCATCGGTAGCAAAGAGATCGGCCTAGCTTCTCGGAGATAGCGACGCTGTCGTGGAGCTGGAGTTGGAGTTGTCGGACACCACGGACTCGACTTCGTCGGAGTCAACTTCAATGTTATCCAAGCTCGTCAACTCGACCTCCGTGCCGATATCGTTCTTGATTTTCTCGTCCGACCCGACTTGATCCGATTCCCCATCGCGGTCGCTTTGACTCACAAAGTCGTTCAAAATGTGCTCGGAAGCGCTGACCAGGGTCACAGCGTCAGCTATCGCATCACCTTCCTGCGCTGGATCACTGTCGTTGAAACTGGCGTCGATGATTTCGCCACTGTTGAGGCAGACAATTTCATCTTTTACTTCCGCGTTGTTGGCGTGCGCTCAAGTGCCATCTTCGGTGGGGGCAGTGGCCACGGTCTCGTTCTCCACGAACACAATGACCAGCTGCTGCGAGCTGTCGGCCATCAGGGCCGTCTCAGGTTCTTCATCGACTGGTGCATCAGAGTCGATCTGAACGTGCTTGCCAGTACTCTCGTCGACGAAAAACTCGTTCTCGTTAGTCATCGTCGTCTGTTGGTGCTGCTCCGAGTTGTCTGTCATCGTGGAGTCTTCGTATTCTTCCTCGCCGTCGACGATAGTCACACTCGCTGAATCGTTGCCGGTTTCGATGGCCTCCGTTCCACCACTGCCAGTCTCCACAGCGCTGATTTCGGTCGTACTGCTGGTTTCACCATGACTGCAGTGCTGCCATTGTCGTTGACAGAGGTGCTTGCGTCGTTCTTGACAGGCGCGACGATCAGTTGTTCAGGCTGCTCCGAGCCGTCTGCCGTCGAGGCCGCCTCAGACTCGTCGTCGTCTGGCGCATCAGTGCCGAACTAAGCATGCTCTTCAGTGCTGTCTTCGGTGACGACCGTGGTCTCGTTCTCGTTGGCTGACGTCGTCAAGACGCTCTGCTGCTGCTTCGAGCCATTCATGATAGCGGCGGTGTCGGTCAACTCTTGTTTGGCGACAGGCACGATCGCTTCTTGTTCGGCAAGAACGAAGAACGAAGACCTCTTCGATGCTGTTACTGTCACAGTTGGTGATACTACTGGTGGTGGTGGTGCTGGAAGCCACTGGTCGGAGTCCCATAGCCACCGTCGTGAGGCCGAACGAGTCGTCCTGCTCGAGATCGTCCGGAAAGTCGAGCGTGCGGCAGTCGAAGCGCGACTCGTAGTCCATCAGTCCGTTCATGAGCGTGTATGCGTCACTATCGTAGTCGCCTGGGTCGTCGCGCAGTCCCGCACTCGAGTCCGAGCTCCAAGTCAATGTCGATGTTCGCACTGTTGTCGGCCGCTGGACAGGCTGATCGAAGCGCCTCGAGCACGCGCTTGGCGTTGCTAGCGATACTGTTGGTAGTGGTCGCAGTGGCGTACGTAAAGACGGCCAGGATGGTCGCAACGAGAGCAAGGAAGAAGGGGAAGGCGGTGGTGGTGAACTCCATCTTGTTGCTGCTGCTGGTTTGCTTGTTCGTTTGCGTGGCAAATTGCTGAATGAGCGCGTTGGTCTGAACTTTGATTCACAAAAGCGAAGAGCGCCTGTCGCCACTGGTACTCACTGTCCAAGAAAGCCACACAGTCAGTCAGTCAATGCGGAGAATGAACTTTCTTATTCGCCCCTTGTGGCACGCAAGTGCTGCTGCTGTAATGGGACTATCACAGGTTGCCATGTGAGCCAGCCACACCCATGATGCCATGGCACTGGAGACACAGCACATGCACAAAACCTGAGCAGAGACGCAGAGACAGTGGACGCGCATCGCTACCGTGCGCTCGCGTCGCTTTACAAATATGCGCGCGGGGTTGAAGCGAGCAGAGTGACTGTTTCTCAAATAATGCACTTTACTGCTCGTCTTTGCAGCGGTATATGGAATCTGGATAGCGATATGCGCTTCGTGCGATGGAAACTAGATGTACAGCAGCGAGTACTGCAAATGCACCTTGTGCTTGGCCTCGAACTGGTCGATGGCGCCGATCATACCCTCCTCGACATCTGCGAGTCCGTCGATCTGCCACCATCACATAAACAGAAAAACCAATTCCAAGTCAGCCATCTCAGTCAAATCTATACAGACAGCTCACTAAGTACGCACCGACTGGCAGAGCTCGAGCGCCAGCGAGCCGCCAATCTTGGCGTGCTCGGGGGTGTCCTTCGTGTCGAGACAGACGAGGTGCAGCGGCTTCCAGTCACCATTGCCCACGCGCAGCTGCAGGTCCTCGAGCACGATCTCGAAGATGCGGTCGTCGAAGCAGAGTACGACGGTGAGCTCGTGCAGCTCCTTCACGCTCAGGTCCTGCCACCGCTGCGGACACGTCTTGGTCAGGATGTCGCGCTCGAGCATCGACAGCACGCCGTTCCGCCGGAATCTGAGTATATAAACAGAGGTATCCGTTAGGCAAGTAGCCAACAACATAGTATACATGGCCATATCAGTAATTCACACACACGTACAGGTCGGCGTTCTCGCTCTTGAGCTGGTCGTACATGACCTGGTACGGCGTGAAGAATTCGTAGATGCGCGGGTCGTAGCGCGACGGACCCGGGAAGCGCACCTTGTTGCCGGCGCCGAAGGAGCACACGCGCAGGCCCGCAGCATGCAGGTGGTCGTGCGCCTCCGTGCTGCGGTTCACGTTGTTCGCGCACAGCATCGCGAACATCGGGCGCGTCGACGACGGTGCCATGACTGCTTCCTGTTGCGTTGTGCATTGCTCATGGACTGTTATATTGCGTGGACTGTTAGTTGTTACAAACATTTTAGCTAGTGTGACCCACATCAAATAATACAGCAACCGTTTGTTTCCTACTTTTTAAACACAAATTCAGTATGCCTCTCGCTATTGTTTACAGCAACCCACTATAGACTCGTCTATTTTTTTGTTACCGACCACACATAGAGTCAATAGTGGGGCCAAGTGAGTGGTATATAGCCCAAGTATTTGCTCATTTGAAAATGCGCAAGAAGCGGAGTCGTGAAGGACGCCACCATGGGCTATGACGACGGCAGCGACTCGCAGCCTGCGCGTGTGTCTCTCTATAGCGTGTCCTGTATAAAATACTAACGTTAGCTGCATTTATTTTTATTTGTGTAGCAGTTATGTACCTGTAGTACATTTCGCGTCAAAATGGGTGTCAGAAATCTTCTTTGGTTTTGACCAAAATCTTGTAGCAGTAGGTGGCTAGTGCTACATTTCACGTCAAAATGGGTTAAGGAAATTTGTCTTAAAACCGGAGCATTAACATTATCTGTCAAGCCGAAAATTGTCGAACAGAATTTTCTAATTTATTCATACAAAAAGAAAGATGAATCATAGACACAGGCTCGAGCAAACCCTTTCCGATGTAAACGTGAAAGTGGCATGTAGCAGCAGCTAGCATAGAGCTACATAGCATATGTAGCATTAGTCGTTTTGTGCTTAGTGATACATAGCATATGTAGCACTAGCCATCTACTGCTACTACATGAATAATCTGCTCAAATCACCCAATGGGTTTAATGTTAGAGCGCACGTCGGAATCTCGTTGATATATATAGCTATGTAGACAAGATTCCGACGTGCGCCTATCAGACATGCAGCACACTTTGGTTTCGTGTGCCCATTTTGCCAGTATGCGTCGCGTGGGCCTCCTCGTTCCGCGTCACTCGCCTCTTTCCCTGCTCACGCCAGCAGCCACCAGAGCCCCACTTCGCTCTCGTCCGCGCCTCCACCAGCAGCTCCGCTCCGCCGCCCCGATCTGCCGCGCGTCCCCCGTGCTGCTCGCCCACGTCCGCACCATGTCGTCCTCCTCCTCTTCGCTCGCCGACGAGTTCCAGAAGAAGCTCGCGCTGGGCAAGACGCTGCCGCCCCTGAGCGACAACATGGCCAAGCTTGAGATGTACGCGCTCTTCAAGCAGTCCAACCTCGGCAAGAATACAACTGCCAAGCCCGGCATGCTCGACTTTGTGGTGCGTCTTGTGGCTGGCGTGGCGTTATGCGGATAGTATAACTCACGTCTGTGTATGCATTGCTGTATATATATATTTTGGCAGGGCAAGGCCAAGTGGGAGGCCTGGACGAAGCTCGGCGACATGTCCAAGGACGAGGCCATGACCAAGTACATTGCGATCATCGACAACCTGGCCAAGACGCACGGCGTCGGCGCCGATAGCAAGGACGAGACCTCGGCCGCGCCAGTGAGCACGTCCGAAGATCTGCTCGTGAACGTCTCGTACGTGATATAGATCTCCTGTCGACATTCGAATCTCTGTACACTAACGCTGCTGTGAATTCCATTTGTTTTCCTTTGTGTTACGATTCCAGTGAGAGTGGCCTGCTGACGATCCAGTTCAACCGTCCGACGCGCTACAACGCGCTGAACCGCGAGATGTACGACGGCATCGTCAAGGCGCTCGAGGCGTCCAAGAGCCAGGACAACGTCAAGGCCGTGCTGCTCAAGTCGAGCGGCGCCATGTTCTCGAGCGGCAACGATCTCTCGATGTTCACCAACAACCCGGACGGCATGTCCTTTGAGCAGATGGCGGACGCCGGCGCGCAGCTGCTCGAGAACTTTGTCGACGCGTTCCTCACGTACCCAAAGCCCATCGTGGCGTCCGTGCAGGGCCCCGCCGTGGGCATCGCCGTGACGCTGCTCGCGCTCTGCGACCTCGTGTACGTCTCGGAGACCGTGACGCTGCACACGCCCTTCACGGCGCTGGGTCAGTCTCCCGAGGCGTGCTCGTCCGTGCTCTTCCCCAAGATAATGGGGAACGCGCAGGCGAACGCCATGCTGCTGCTCGGCGAGAAGCTCAGCGCCACGGACGCCGTGGCCTGCGGCCTGGCCACCGGCTCGTTCGGCGTCGCGGACTTTGACAAGCACGTGCAGGAGAAAATCGAGTACGTGGGTCGTCGTTTGTTGATTGTGGCTGTGCATTGTGGTGTGATGGCCAACACTGTTGATCGATGTTGAACTTTGTAGCATTCTGCTGTCGCGTTACCCGATCTCGATGAAGCAGTCCAAGGCGCTGATCCGCTCGCCAGAGGTGATCAAGGAGCTCCAGGAGGTGAACCGCCGCGAGTGCCAGACGCTCAAGAAGATGTGGCTCGGCGCTGAGTGCATGGACGCCATCATGAAGTTCCAGGAGCGCAAGAAGTAGACGCCGATGATGCGGTAGCAGAAGCAACGCTCAAGTGACATGCTAGGAATATAAACAGAAAGTATCATCTAACCTGGCTCGAGGCACGATCCAGACGACGTTCAACAGCAGAGCACGTGAGCAAGAGCTTCGGATGCGCTTCTCGGTCTAGTTAACCCCAATAGGACTCGGTATTATCCTCTTTCATGAAATTGGTGAGGTTCTCTTTCCAAGCTTTGTTGCGCGAACACAGCTTCAAAACCACGACGACAGCCGCTTGGCGCTCATGGTCTTCTGGCGCTCCAACTCGGCACTCGGTCCCTTTTGCTCCACCCCAGACTGCGCCAGGCTTCCATCCGGGGTAGCTGCTACTGGTGGCGTCTCGACAACTTCCACGGCCACACTCCCGGGATGGATATGCCCCGAGACCTTGTACTTGCAAAGGACGCACTCGACCACAGGCGCTGCTGGTTGAGGTGGCTCCACAGGATCTTCTATCGGTGCGACTGGAGCTACAGGTTCAGGATTCTCCTCCTGTTGCGACTGCTGCTTCTCTTCGGGCTCTTCAGGCATTGACGCAAGCCTCGCGCGACCTTCTCTTCGCTGCAGCGTCTTGTTGCGGCGCACTCGTCCTGTCGTAGAGCTTTTCCCCGAGCCATTGATATCACTCGCATCGCTTGAACTTGTGAGCGTCGACGCCGACGACTCGAGTTCCTGGATCTCAATCACCGTGAGCTCCTTGCTTTCGGACACGTCATTCAAAACCGCCATCGTCACACGCCGCAGGATCGTTGCTTGCCGTCGCCGTGCAGCTCTCGACAATGCTGCCGAATCCGGTGCTGTTGTGACTTCGTCACCTGCTTTCTCAGAGTGATCAGCTGCCCCTGCTGCCCGTGCATCGCCACCATTCACCCTTGGTGTAGGCCCTCCGCTGTGCCCATTCAGTCCGTTGTGGAACAGATACCGCAATGCACGCGTCTGCTCCCCAACGACCGGACGCAGCTTTAACGTGCTCTCTAGTAGCAGGCCGGACGTCGTTCCGTTCACACGGAACTCACGCAGCGATGGCTTTCTTCGCGCTGCACCATCGCCACTCCGCCTTTCTTCTTCAGAGACGGCTCTCGTAAACAGCTTTGGCACGAACGGCGCCTTCTGCGAACACACACGGAGCTGCTCGTGCAGCATGAGTGCGTACTCGAGCACCTTGGTAGTCTCAGCATTCGTTTCCGCAGTCTCTTGGATATTTGCTGCTGCTGTGGTCCCCGACTTGGCGACAATGAGGTCGAATACGAACGCCGGATTGATCGCCTCGTAGTCGTGCGTGCACGCCGACGCGTTCATGAACACGGTCGTGCCGTCCGAGCTCTTGCCGTAGCCCTCGTGGACGTGGCCAAAGACGTGGAACTGCGGCTTGATGCGCTCCGTCACCTCTCTCGTGAGCTCCTCGCAGCCGACGTTCAGGTATCCGACCTTATCACCGCGACCAAACGGCGGCGTGTGCGTCACCAGCACATCCGTGTCACTCGGGATGAGCCGCCACTTCTCCAGGAGCTTCTCGCCGCGCGGCAGGTTGAATGCCCAGTTGCAGAACTCAGGCTGCCACGGCGTGCTACATCAGCATATATAATAAACAGCTGTGAGCAATGTACTATTGAAATAAATGGACACATGTAAAGCGAGCCTGACGTTACCCATAGAACTTGAAGCCGTCGATGAGCACCGCCTGGTCCTCGAGGTAGAGTCCGTTCGTGAGAAGCGCGCGCACCTCGTCCGGATCTATGTGGGTGTATAAACACATAGAGCACCAATCGTGAGCCCAGACATGTCAATGTAGACACAGCATGGCTGGCTGTACGTACCGTACTGCTGGCGATGGCCGTACTGCTGCCAGTTGAACGGGTAGAACGCACGGTCGAACGTCGACTCATGATTACCCGCGACCACGAGCTTGTGCTTGTGCGGCAGCTTGCCCAGGAACTCGTTGAACGCCAGTACCTGCTCACAGGCATCGTCAACGTAATCAAGCAACATGAGCACAACGCAATATAATGCGCGCTGCTGGGCGTAATAACAGCACAAAGAGACGCACCTCGTCGCGGTCGCCCGTGTCCGTGAAGTCGCCTGCGTGGATGAGCACGTCGCCGTCGGGGATCCGCTGCGCGTGCTGCAGCGCGTCGTGCAGCCCGTGCGTGTCCGAGATGCACACCACGCGCATTTTCGCTCGTCAAGTGCTTTTGTGCGCATTTTCGCCTCATAAGAAAGTGCTTTTATGCAAATTTTTGCATCATAAAAAGTGCTTTGTGCGTTGGGTTTTACTGAAAAACACGAATCATAGTACACCTCTCAAATATGCTATCGAAAATGAGTGGTGTACTATCCTCGATAAAGATGAAGGAGTCACCAACGACAACAACAATAGCTGCGGGAGCAGCTCCAGCATTGTCGGAGCTCACTCAATAGGTGTTCAGAATGCCGATGCGAAAGCAGCCAAGCCAGTGGATCCGAGCGAAGAGGACCGCCCGCCTTCTCCTCCTTCGACGCCAATACGCAGCAAACTCTGCCGCTTGTAGCCGTGGATTCGCAAAAACAACAAGTCACCTTCGGCTAGGTCTGTCTTGTTCACCAACCCCGTTGTGCGGCTCAAATGCTGCACGACCCTCAGTCGTAGAGTTTTTCAGTGCGATCTGTTGCGGTCTTCCTATCAGACTTGTACACACGCACGCGTGGCTTCGCCCACGCATTGGAAAGGCACAACACATGATCGCCTGATGTGAATCTGTGGACAGATCCATTTAGTCTGCTGCATGCTTGCAAACACAAATCCCAAACTGCTGTCAAAGACAAATCCAAAATCTTCCTCCAGTCGCAAATGACACGAATGGCTGAGCTCAGTCAGGTCACAGAACCTGGCGGATATCAATTAGTCACCCACGGCAAAGAGCGCGTGTCAAGAAACTCATATCCCGGGAGCTCAGGCGCGAGGTGGATCGAGTAGCTGGTCAAAAGTAGTTTGCGAAGTGGCTACTGAATAGTTGGTCCACAGAGCCAGAGCCAGATCTCGATATTATCAGGGCACTAATGATCCTGGATATTATCTGTATGGAAGTGAGTGTGGGTGGGAAGTTGAGTGATGGTCCATCAGTAGTACTGTGTAAGGCCAAAGTATTGACCATGCAGAAAAGGCCAAAATTGACCACAAAGGTCAAAATCTACGTTGACCAGATGTCACGATCAAAATCCACATAGATATCAGCTCCTGAGTTTTGCGATTTTGATTTATTGCTCTCTTTCTCTCTTCATACACACGCATCTCGACTGGACGAAGCACACTCAACACAGTCATGAAAACAGCAGACTCAGCATCCTCACACGAGCAGTAGCTATGGTAATTACCCATAGTCTGCTGGCCAACAAGTTGCTTGGTTGACCAGCTCTCTATCACCTTGCAATATCACATGGTGACCTCGCTAAGATATCTTATTTACCTGAGATGAGGTCCATGGCAGCGGGCCATTCCTTTAGCTCTTGCGCAAATTGCTGTTTATATCGATTATATGATTTTATTTTTATAATTAATACCCGAGCCAGAAAGCTCCTTCCAGTCGTCCACACGCAGCGAACCCAATTGGACATGGATTCATTTCAGAGAGAAAATCTCAATTTTGTGTTGCTTGGAGGCCAAGTATCGACCTCCAAGCAGCACACAACAATTTGAGGCTTTCTCGCGATGATCAAGTCGACCACTTGACTAAAGCAAGGCTTTCCCTACGAAGGCAATAGTACCAATATGATATATTGTGCTTTGCAGATATTTTGTCGTCTATTTTAGACTTCTAAAACAGAGCTTGGTTGGCTTTATAACTCTGTTTTAGCTGTGGACGGAAAATCTAATTAAGACTTGGCACATTAATTAAGACTTTTATATCCGAGGGTGCGACATAATCAAACTCCGATACAAAACATATAGAAAGCTCAGACAACAAAACAAGATAAACACGCTTACCACCACTGTATATGAGCTTAGACGCAGCAATTTCGGTGCCAATACGATAATATACTGTACATGAGCTCAGCTGATGCCGCGATACAGCAGTGTA
>JAASFV010001011.1:0-12185 GCA_023334015.1 Globisporangium paddicum
ATGGCCGCAGTCGCGATCAAGAGCTCCAAGAAGCGGCGCATTGCAGATGCTGCCAGTGGCGACCACCTCCAGCGTGTCGACTCGATCTTCCAGGACGTTGGACGCGACCGCATCGCGCAGCTGTAGCTGACTAGGAGATACATGACATCAGTTTGTATAGACTTTTCACTGAGTTAGCGCTTTAACCACGTCGTGTGCGTGACTGCATCCACTTTCTCTTCATTCATGGGCTCTGTCTCTGTCGGGCAGCCATACTTAACAACGTAAAGCTACAATAATACCACGTACGCACTCAAGTCTTTGCATCTTCATCTGTTCTCAAGCCATGAGTTTTTCCATCTTCACCTCTTCTCACGCCACGAGGAGTCCCTTGGCCACCTGTTCAGCCTTCTCCTTGCCGCAGAGCAGCTCCACGAGTTTCACGCTCATCTCCATGGCTGTACCGGGGCCCTGGCTCGTGACGCACTGGCCAGAAACCACCACGCGCTCGTTGAGGTGCTCGACACCAGTTACTTGCTTCTCAAAGCCTGGATATCCCGTCGCGGGGCTCGCAAGCAAACCGTGCGGGTGCAACACGACCGCAGGCGCAGCGCAGATAGCCCCGTAGAGCTTGCCATCGTGCTTTTGCTGCTTGAGCAACTCAATGAGCACTGGCGAGTCGCGCAGGTGGTTCGCACCAGGTTGCCCCTGCGTGATTAATATAATAGTAGCAAAAATACAACAGTTAGAGCCCCTCTATCTGTACAAGCACAGGTAAGGCATCGACGTACGCCTGGGACGACGATGAGGTCAAATGCAATATCCACACAGGCCTCGATCGCGAGGTCGGCTTGCACTTTGACTCCGCGCGACATGGTCACGATGTTCTTCTCCTTGCGGCCCACGCTCGCCAGCGTCACCTTGCATTTATAATAGCAGTAACACATAGCGCATGAGCGCTTCGCACAAAGTCATCCAATCTATATGGTTATTACAATACATCACGCCACCTTGACGCCGCCGCGCACGAGCACATCCGCGAGCGTGATCGCTTCGATCTCCTCGCTGCCGTCCGCCTATCGAAGGTGAAGAAACGGAGGGACGTTACCACAATTGGCACATAGAGTCTATGCGGAGAGAGAAACCCACACATGCAGACGCACAATGGGGATGAGCGCAGTCGGCGCCTCGTGAGGTCCAGCAGTGGCGCTCGCAATAGTGGTCGCCATCGTTCTCCGAGAGCTCACGTGGCGGCAAATGCGTCGCAACCGTAGCATCGACCGCTTGCCTTGATTTCTGGGACTGCGCATTCTTGGCAAAGGGAAATGTGCAATTCGTACTTAAGCAAATGGTAGCTGTGCTTCCAAAACTGATAAACTGCATACCTAGCTTCAACATGACTCATGATAGGAATGACACTGAAACTCAACTTAACCTTACTGTAGCTTCTCACATGGAACCAGATTTGACTTTGCAGCCCTTTGCGGTCTTGGTTGACGTTGTCGCTGGGGCCTTAGTAGGTGATGGGGCTGGGCTGCTGGGCTTCTCGACCGCTGCTGGCTTTGTGGTCTCCACTGGTTTGACAGTTGGCTTCGGGGCTGGCGTTGGTGTGGTCTCATCGTCGTACTCATTGCCAGCATCACTGTCCGAAGCTGCAGCTGGGGTTGAGGTTGAAACTGATGCTGGCGTCCCAGCTGGCGCGACCAAACTCACGGGGTTGCTGCCTGGGAGCTTGGCGATGTTGGTGATCGCCTCGATGACCTGCGGCTTGTTGGTGCAGCGCTGGGCTGGCGGCTTGTCGCTGAACGAGGCTGTGAGTGGCGGACACTCACCCGAGTTGAAGAAGTTGGTGTCGGCGCACTGTTCCACAGCGTCCTGGAGCACGTCGACGTCCCAGCCGTTGAGGAAGTCGCCGTGGAAGCCAAAGCCCGTGGGGTCGCCGCTCGAGAGCACGAACGGGTGCTTGCCATCGACCCACTCGCTGTCGTACTTGTCGACGCTGTAGAACGCCTCGTAGAAGATCTTGACCATCTTCTGGAAGCCCGTGGGGCACTCGCCGCCGTCAAGTTCAGTGGCGTACGCCACGTGGGACTTGTGGTTGGGCGAGTCGAGATCCTTGCCGTTCCAGCACATGGGAAAGTTCACCTGGCCTCGCAGGCCCTGGGGACATTTGAGGTCCGGGATGCCTTGTTGCTCTGGGTATTTCTTGGCGTAGTCGATACACTGCCACGTGATGGCGCGCTGTTCGATAGCGTCGCTCTTGGAGCGCAGGTTCGGGTCCCCAGCGAGCATCTTGAGGCCGGGCGGGAACGCGAGCACCTTCTCACCTTTCTTGCCGCGCGGCTCATAATACACGATCTGGTGGCTCTCAACCAGCCCAAAGCCCGAGCCGTTCTTGTACTTGACGTAGAGCTGCGGTACCCAGTAGGCGCTCAGGTCAGCGCCAATGGGGCATGACGTGCACGTCGAGTTGCGCAGCGCGGCGCCGTCCGCGTCCTTGCTGAAGCCGTTTCCGCCGCTGACTGCATGCAGGTGGCCCGAGGCGGACCCGAGCGACGTGATCGGATCCACACGGTCCACCACGAGGTTATTGAAGCAGTCGAAGCGGAACATGGCGTCCGCTGGGCTGGTGGCGAGCATGGCAGCAGCCACTGTGGTGATGAGCGAGGCGGCGGCGTGGAGAGAGACCATAGTGCTGTCTGTTGCCGGACGAGGCAAATGGCGGAATGAGGATGGAGAGCGAGCGTGCCCCTTGAAAAGAGAGAAAGGGAGTTCGTCTGCGGTCTGTGGACAGAGTAGAGTGTGTGCAGATTGCATTGAGACACGATGTCACCAGCTGATTCCTCAGAACGAAGTGTATCCACTCGCTGCTCCAGATTATGTCCGCCATTTCGGTTCCCGTGTGCTTGATTAATACTTTAAAAAATGTAGTAAATCCAAATTTTGATAAATACGCAAAGTCTCTGAGGTTGGATCAGCAAAAGATTGCTTTTCACTTTTCCAGTCAATTCGGAGCCAGCGCCATCTGCTCAAGCGACAACACCTGCAAACTTCGCAACTTCGCAGTTTGTGTGGGCGTTTGGTCTCGGAAGGCGACAAAACTCCGATACAATGCGGAGAAAGTGCCTTTGAGCGCCAGAGAGGTCCAGAAAGTCGAAGGCACGCTCTTGGAAAACAGAGCCAACAAATAAACTTCAGCTGCGCCTGAACGACCTGTCTGCAAACGCTCGAAGCGGTTGCGACGGACTGCTGTCGAAGCTCTCTTCGCAATTTGTACAACAACGCAGACTTCCTAGAATCCAACTGCCAGTCGCGCGCTATTAGCGGAACTCACCGGACTCTGAATACGCGGACTTGCCAGAGTGAGCAATTGTGGACAGGTGTGTCCTCAACTGTGCCGATTTTTAGTTGGGTATAGCCAAGCACCGGAGCCTACAGACACGAAAACGCGGTCAAGCCGAGTGAGAGAATTTCGTGTCATTACTGGGATCGAAGAGTGAGATACAATGTCTGTCTGGAGAAGATGCTGTGCTCCTTTGAAGGACAAGACTTGGGTTTGACAGTCTATTTATTTTGGGCTAATAGAGTCACCCCTCATCATGATTTTTTTATAAATCACTGGATATTTTCCAAAGACCGGTCAATACCGGTATTATAAGTCCTACGAACAGTTCCGGATTATTTAGCCATGGCTATCCAAATTGTAGGTATTTCTTTCTGCATTTTGAAGTTTTTCGAGATACCGTATGTTACTACAACAGTTCATCGGGATGGACGACATCACTGTAAGCTTGGCCCCACTATGCAATAAAATGGGTCAAAATCTCCCCGTGATGTATCGAAACTCGTTAGCAATATTGGAGGTTTTAATTCCTTTGTCCAGCAACCGAAAATGGAGCCAAAACCTCCAGTATTGCTAACGAGTTTCGATACATCACGGGGAGATTTTGACCCATTTTATTGCATAGTGGGGCCAAGCTTACAGTGATGTCGTCCATCCCGATGAATTGTTGTAGTAACATACGGTATCTTGAAAACTTCAGAAATTCCCAATTGCAATGCGTCATTTTTAATGGACGATCGCAATTTTCGAAAATAAAAAACAGCCTTGCGTAGTTTCCTGATTTGTGAGTAACAGCTTTTAATCCACCCATTTATGATCATATCTCCCATATTCCAATTTTACGTGAGGAATCATCTTGATCAAAATAGACATTATTCCCTCTATAGCCTCGCTACCCAAAATAAGTAAAGCTAATTTTGTGAATCAAATTTGGGATCCGACGTGCATAAATCCAGAGCGAGGACGAGGGCGTCACTCGCAGTCGTTCAGCCACTGCCCCCACGCCACGCAGACAGACCTCCGCAGCAGAGGGCGCCATCAGCAGTGCAGAGCAACATCAGTAGCGACAGAGTGAGATGATGAAGCGCGTGACGAGCTCCTCGGAGAATGGCCGCACGCGCATCGTAGCGCTCGTGGTGCTCGGACTCGTGGTAGTGAGTGTGCTCAACTACTACGGCATGGCGTCCGTCGCGAGCAGAAGCACCACGGAGGTGAACAACGGCTTACCGACGCTGCAATCGGCCACGGCCACGCACCAGGCACACGTCGTCCAGGACCACGCAGCGAACGGCACTGTGAGCGACGTCGTGGAACTCCAGGCCGTGGCCACGGAGCTGCCGTCGCCGCCGCCAGTGGCCCACGCGCAGCTGTACCAGGGCAAGGAGGACCCGAGCGAGATGCACATCGTGTTCAGCATGAGCTGTACGCAGGGCAAGCGACTGCTGCTGCAGACCGTGTTCCAGTTCTCGGCCATGGCCGTGGGCCAACGCGGGCCCATCACGCAGATCCTCTCGGGCTGCACGGACGCCGAGCGCGACGCCGTGCTCAAGGAACCGACGTTCTACTACGACTTCCGGCGCCACTTCACGCCAAGCTACTCGCCGCACCCGGAACCGGGCATTGACGACCACTACACGCCGTACAACAAGCCCTTTGCGCTGCGCCACTTCCTCCAGCACGCCGACCCGGCCGTGAACAGCGACCTGCTCGTGCTCGTGGACGCCGACTACGTGTTCTTCAAGCCGCTCACGGTCAACACGGGCAAGAGCATGGCCAAGTACTACGAGGGTAAGCGCGACAAGGCAGGCGTGAGCGACACGGTCAAGGACGGCTTCGCGCTTGCGCAGGACTGGTACAACTACATGAACTCGGGCTGGTTCAGCGAGGGCAACCGCCCCAAGCTCGAGCACCTGTGCACGGGCAAGCCGTGTCTGAGCGTGTCCAAGGAGGACGCCGGCGAGTACTACGCCGGCACGGGGCCGCCGTACATCATGACTGTGAGCGACATGAAGCGCATGATCGACGACTACTCGCACTTCGTCGTGCTTGGGCGTAACAAGACGAGCGATTGGATGGTCGAGATGTACGCGTACGCCGTGGCGGCGGCCAACCACGGCATCAAGCACACGCTGCTGACGCACTTGGGCGTAACGCACCCGCAGTTCGCCAACGACAAGCGCGAGTACTGGGACTTTGTGGACGACGACATGGAGAACCCTTGCAGCGACCCGATGGCCGTCGTGCTGCCCGCGGACCCGCCCGTGGGCGTGCACTACTGCCAGAAGTACGGCTTCGTGCACAGCGACACGGACGCGTACCATTTCTACAAGTACAAGCTCCCGAACGAGCTCACGGACTGCAACGCGCCGCTGCTCAAGCTCCCGCCCGCGACCGAGTGGGTGGACGCGATCAAGATCGCCGATCTGCCGCTGCGCGCCAAGAAGCGCCATGAGGTCTGGGCTGAGTGCTCCATTATCAAGATCATGAACCAGGCGCTTATCAAGCTCAAGCAGCGCACGTGTGCGCTGGGCTTCAACAAGTTCCAGGGCACAGAGATCAAGGGTGACAAGGACAAGTAAGGATACGGTTCGAGTTGTGGTTCAGTGTCGCTCTCAGGCAGACAATAGGTCTCTCTTATCGAGAGTAAATTAAAAAAAGAATCAACTCGCATTAGAATTGCATTCTGTCATTCTGTCATTCTGTGGTGGACATTTCGAACATGGAGAAACTGTCGTCGTGGACACTGGTTGTATTGTTCTTGTTGTGGTTCTCACGTCGAGGAGGACATTATTGCTTTCTTCTCTTGGTGGATGGACACCTTGTTAAACCACCAACAGTAGCTACAAGAGTCCCTGTCGGGCGAGGTCCTCGTACGTTTTCCGGTTGAGCACGTTGCCCTCCGAGTCCTCGAACTCCTCCTCGTTCTCCGGGTTCCAGTTCTCCGCGTCGATCTGGTCCTTGAGCTTCTCGTACACTGCAGCAAAAAAGATTTATTAGTACAACCTCATTCCAATATACCAATAGAACAAACCCCACCACCGGATACGTACGCTGGATCGCGTCTCGCATAAGAGTGATATCGTGGAAGTGCTTGGTGTTGGGGATCTTGAGGCAGCGCATGCCGAACGCGTGGCGCCATTCCTGGAAGTGGCGATCGAAGGCGCGGCGGCCCCAGTAGCTGTGGTTGCCGCAGATTTCGCACTTGAACTCGACGCCGAGCCCGTGGAGCTTGTACAGCCAGTATGGAATCGGCTTGCCGTCCCAACCGAGCGGCAAGTTAAGCGGGTTGTAGAATGGCTGCTCGTCGTCGTCGCCCTCGAGGTTGGCGTTCTCCACGTCTACGTCCGAGAACGAGCCTTCCTCTTCCTCGGCGATCTCGGCGAGCAGCTCTTCGTGCGTGCGCGTCTGCTTGAGCTCCAGGTACGAGATCGTCGCGTGGATGACCTCCGTGAGCAACTCACACATGCGGCGGATCAGTACTTCGTCGAATGCGATGGCCTTACGCTTCTCTTGCGCCTCCGCTGTCTTCGATGAGCTCTCGCCACCGACTTGCTCGTTTGCTAGAACATTCACAGCCTTCTTGTGCCTCTTGCCATTTAAGTGGCCGCTGTACGTGCCCTCCGAGGTGAATTGCTTGTCGCAGTACTTGCAGAAGAAGTCTGGGGTCGTCGTGCCGTTGCTAGAAGCTCCGTTCTCCAGACTCGCAGTGTGGGAATCCCAGCCACTGACCTGGTTTAACGCCCACTCCTTGTCGAACTTGGCGCTCGTCTCCGCGATGACGTCATCCAGGTCCACGAGCGGCTGCGTGCGGCGGTAGAAGTCCAATAAATAGCTCTTGAGCTCCTGCAGGTACTGCTGGAACTCGGTCGACCGAGTCTTCTCGAGCGCGGGGATCGCCGAAAAGTCCGAAACGCACGCCAGGTACGTGAAATAGTCCACGTGCGGTGTCGTGTCTTCGTATTCCTGCACCTGCTGCTGTTTAGCATCACTGTTCGCCTTGGTCTCTTTGCGCGGGCGACGCGTTGAGGACGCCCGGTCCGTCTTGCTGTGCTTCACTACTTGCCTGTCAGCAGCACAATAAATGAATATGCTCAATACAATTTTCACAATAAGGCACACACATAGAGAAATATTGCAAACACGCATGAACCAACCACTTGAGCGCTGGGATGTTGAGGAAGCGCGAGTAGAACTCGTGCAGGTCCACGTATTTGCCAAAGCGCTCTTCGCCAGAGAACTGCGTTCAACAATCGATAATTACATGAGACTCACCACTAACAGACAAATGATAATATAGTAAATGCAATATTTAGCACGCACCGGGATCTGCGGATTGAGCGCGTCGTTGAGACTGGGCTCGTGCGAGATGGCCGTGTTCGGGTACTTGCGGTGGAACGTGCGGATGCCCTTGAGCTGCTCGTAGAACGACGTGAAGATCGCGCGGCCACGCATGCTCTCGGTCTCTTCTTCAAACGTCCTATTTGTATAGCATACACATCAGTCAAATAACCACTCAGCCAAACAGATAACGCTCAAATATTCGACACTAAACGTACTTGTCCTTGTCATCGTAGAGCTCCTTCACGTGGGTGCTGTGCTCCACGACCTGGTCCAGCAAGTTGCTCACCTTGTGTCCGTGTAGCACGCGGCCTCGGTGCTGCACACAGGAAACAATTACACATGTTATTATACGAATTGCGAGCCTTGTGACGACAGCCAGCACCATGGATCGCTCTCCCTCTTGCGAAGACCACAACAGAGAAACAGCGACAAATAGAAAAAAAACAGATGCGCTTACGTTGCGGGGCTTGTCATTGAGGATCGACACGATGGCGCGTTCGTAGGACTCGATGGCCTCCTGCTCGGCACGCAGCTGTTCCAGCACCGTCGACGACATGACTCCTCGCTTCTGCTTGTCGTTTTGCTTGTTTGGCTGCCCAGTAAGAGCAAATTCGTACTTAGTCAAATTCGTACTTATCAAACTTGCTACTGTACCATCTTATAGATTGATGAGCCAAAGTCAACAACACCAAGCGCATCCACGTTTTCTAATGTGCCACTACTCTCTCTTCCCTTTCTTTCTCTCTCTCTCACTGCATAATACCATTCTCTCCACGCTCTCCCCAGTGATGCTGACGTACAAACTTCCTGCCAAAGCTAGTCGCTGTCGCTGTCGCTGTCTAACAGACAGATGATGTCGAGCGGGTCGTGGTCCACAGGTCTCGATTGTTGCTGTCTTGGAGGCGGTGTGTCCTGTGACAGCATCGCCATGGTGCTTGCCAGGTCCACCTCCGAGTGCTGCGTCAGTCCGGAAGATGACGCCGGCGGATTCCACGCCGCGCTTGAAGACGGGTACGTCGGCGAAGTGAGCGGCACAGAGCTACTCATGTACGGCATGCCGCCGTACATTTGGTTCCAGCTACCAGAGCCACTCTGACTGCTACCTCCACCATTGCTATTCGGCGCCAAGCTTGCAAAGATGCTGTCGTCCAGTGGGAACGGGAACATCTCACCGTTCGCGCCATTGCCATTGCTCCCGCCGCTGTTCAGTCCGAGTGCATTCGCGAGGCGCATCTCATTGCTGGTTGTCGACCGGTTCGTGTCCCACACATCGCTATCCACAGTCAGCACCGCCACGTCTTCATCCAGCAGAACTGACGAACTAGAGTTGCTCTGTGCTGGTGGCGGTTGAGATGCTTGGCCAGTACGGCTTTTTGCTGGAGCTGGAGCTAGGGCTGCATCATCTTCGTCGTCGCTACTGAGTAAGTCGATTTCAAACGGAGCTGAACTGGATCCTGGATCGGTCAAGTCGTTCGCGGCCATAGCAGCAGAAGTCCCAGTAGCAGTGCTCCCATTTGCATTTGTTTCGCTAGCAAACGCTTCGTTCTCCACCTGTTCAGTCTTGACTTTCTTGGCGGGAGGTGGCACTGAATCGTCTTCTGTTATCCGTCTTCTCCACGACGCATCCGGCAGAATCTCTACTTCTTCCAGCTCTTCGTCGTGCTCTACATCCGCCAGCAGCTTCTTGAAATACGGATCGATCCGCAACTCCGACGCTTTGATAAACTGAAACAGATAAGCACATCACAATCACAAAGCTGTCAGTTTTCTCACACAGCTTCAGCAAACAGCAAAACAGTCGCAGGCACTCACATTATGACAAACGGTACAGCGGTACGCCTTGGACCGCGCCTTCTTGCTGAACTGCAGGAACGTCTTCAGGTCGAAACACTGCAAATGCTTGCAGTGGAGCCCTCGCGCGGGCATGTTGATCACGCACAGACCCAGCGGACAGCGCACTGACAAGATCGTGCTCAGCGCCACGACGTCGTCCTCATCTTCGTCGCCAAACGATTTGATCACATCCTGCTTGGCCTTCTCGTATGTGATGTTCTCGGATGCGAGCTTCACTTCCTTGATCAGGTCGTTGATATCACGCACCTCGACGATTTGAACCATAAATACAAAAATGCCTGGGTTCTCACTGGTGCGGATCTCAACCTTGTTCGAGCCAATGCGCGTGAACGGGAATAGGTTTGCGGGCAGTTCACGCAGCACTTTCGACGGATTCGCCTGCCCTGGTGGCGCCCGCTGGATGATAGGGACGTTGAAGCCGTTCACTGTGATTGTAGTCGACGTTGGCCAGCAAGTCCCGTTCGCGAGGTCATCCTTGATCTGAAAGCACCGCAACTGCAGCTCCAGCGAACCGGGGGACATTGTGCCAGGCTTGGCGTCGCGCTTCGTGTACATGTCGTTGATTTCCTTGTCCAAGACCGAGTACGTGAATCGGTAGACGCACGGCGAGCGCACGAACTGCACCGTGATGCCTGGGATAATCCGCTTTCTCACCATGTAGAATGGATCATAAATATCGGCGCGGCATACTTCGCAGTACCAGTCGGCAGTAGCCTACAAGCATATCACACAGTCAGTATCCACATCATCGTGCACCGAATAAAGCATGACTGCGCACCGGTGGAATCTGGTTGCACTTTGCGTGGAAGCTCTTCCGACATCTCGTGCACTTGACGACCGCCGCACTCGAGTTGTCTCCGTTGCAATAGCACCTCGCGCCACCCAAATCGACGGGGATGAGCACCATCGACCCGTCTGGGCCGCTCATCAGGCGATTTGATGGCTTCATAACGCCACCGGGGCCACGTCCACCTGCTGCCGACATTGGAGAAAGCCCAGGTGCAGGCGGTAAATGGTGGCTGTGCTGCTGGCGGTACGCCACTGGGGCGCCATGGTAGCTTGGGATGTTGCGGTGCATCGCTGCTGATGACGCGCCTGTGGCGTAATGGGAGCTTGGCGGCGCGTGACTCATCGGGATGCCGTACGAGGCGGGCGGCGTGTGCACGGCCGACTGGGTGCTGGCGTGTAACTGCGGCTTGGACGCGCGCAACTGCGTGTCAACGCTGCGCAGCCCGGCGCTCAGCTGGTCCGTATAGAACGCCGACGTTGCGTGGTTGGAGCTGCTCTCCGCTGCTTTGGCCTCAAACGACTAACGGCGCATGTCACACACAATACGTTGTTCACGTCGTCAGTACATCGCTGTCACCCCCTTCTCTCTGTGGATACCGTTGATAAGAGGTCTCCCCTCCCTTTCTCCCGCGTTCAATATGCGGCAGGTGTTAAAATTCGAAGCAAAAAATGAGCAAAATGTGATAAGTACCTCGAGCGCCATGGCGATGCGGTCGACGAGTTCAATCTTGCGCCCGGAGCGCGGAAGGTTGAGATCCTGGAGCACGTTGCGCAGCTCCGGCACGCGCAGCTGGTTGAGTTTGCCGCGGATGGTGGCCAGGCGACTCATGGGAGCGGCGAGGCTCTATCTGCTCGTGTCGATGGGGTTGCTGTTGTTGTTGGTGCACTCACGCGCTCGCTCTTGTGGCAGACGCGCCTCTGTACACGCGCGGATGGCGGCGTTGGGCTCCTCCGTGTGCTGCGTGTCTTGCTGCTGCTGCTGGTGGTGATGATGCGCGATCGTCCTCGTCGCCGCCCCAAGTCCCGCTTCTTCCCCGCGCATGAAGAAGCCGATGCTCTATTGCTTGGGCGGGAGTGGCTTGCGAGCATCCCACCGTGTTTTGAGACTAGATTTACCTTGTTTTGGATCATCTTTTGGATAGTCCACCGTGTTTTTACAAAAATGCACCGTGTTTTGATGTATTTTTGTCAATTCTCGTAAATTGCAGTTTACGGTGATACATTTCACCCTCTTTTGGTAATTATGGTCACTTGGGAAATCGCAAGTAGCCCACGCGATGGCGCCGACCGAGGGCGCGTGAACGCTTCTTCGTCGACGAAGGGAGGTGCTGCGACAGACAGGGCGCGCATGAGCAGGTCCGCGCGTGTTCAAATGATCGAAAACAGTTTCTGCTGCTCACATAGCGTTTTCAGGCGCGTTATAACGGCTCCGAGCGCCCGAAAGCGACGAGGAAGCTTGTCTGGAAGCGAATTGCGGCCACGGATGTGGAGAACGAGGTTAGGCAGTGCTGGTGTGTACGTGTCCAGTGTGCTGCTGCGAGGACAGTATAATAGCTTGCTTCGCCAGAACGATGACGAGGCATCTACATCGCATGCATATCTAGACATGCTGGTGTGGTAAACTCGCATGAACTTGGGTAGTCACGAATAGGATAACGCCACCAGCTTCTGCTGCTCACACTAAATCCATGCAATACCGATGCAGGTGCCTTCATTCCTATGCTGCACCGAACGAAGTGATAGGCCACAATGCCAAACAGAACTCGGATTCTAATCGCTGTGTCGCTAGGCAATTCCCATTATGCGTGCTTTTGTTACATTCTGCCAACACCGATTTCTATTTGATCCATCGCGAGTGAGGGGGGGGGGGGGGGGGGGG
>JAASFV010001012.1:0-12160 GCA_023334015.1 Globisporangium paddicum
CCCCCCCCCCCCCCCCCGCCGCCCACGAATAGAATATGAACAAGACATGCGCCTGTCGTTCACGACGGCTTGCATATTGTCTGCCGGATAATTTTTCCGCAGTACCAGTCCTTGTGGTTGTGCGAACGGTTGATCTAGGTAAGAGTGCCGTCAATTGCACCAATAGCGTCTGGAAAGCCGGCTAACGCTTAAAAAACCGCACTCACTTGTGCTATCTCGTCGGTTCTTGCTGGCATTTTGATGAAGTCGCTTTTATTCTCACTAGAATGGTGGTCACTTGGTCAACCTACACAACAACTGATGTCTTGGAGACCCCAAGCATGGCTGCGCTCTGGTTAATCGCTCTGCCGTTCACCAGGTATATCATTGTCAGCGCCGCGCGCTTCTTCATTTTGTGTTTGGTGTTGTGGCGGAGAGTCAACTCGCTCTTCTCCTATATCAGGAAAGGGATGGCGAGGAAGGTCTTCTTATCGCACCGCACCATTTTGTGAAATCAGCTCGTTGTTGAAGCTGCTAGCTCTCGTTCGAACGCCTTTGTCGAGAATGTGTTGGCGTTGGTTCGGCTGTTGCAAGCAAAGCTCCTTTTTGTCTGCAACGATGACCACAACAGCAACACACACACTAGATAACGCTGATAAGTGCAACGACCGTCTTATTCATGGTTGCTTACTTGATTTACTGCTATTGAATGAAGTGATGGTACACAAAGGAAGTGCTTGTGCAAGCTTCAAAGTTCTCTCCCGGGGGTTGCTTTTCTCCCAGCTTGCTGAAAACTGTTCTGAAGTGCACAAAGTTCTAGCCAGTCACAGTTTGCAGAATTTCTACTTAGACCAGGCCTCAGGCCCAAACGAATTTTGCAATTGAGCGACTGTGTTGAGAGAGAAGTCAATAGAGTGCGAAGTTGTTACAGCAACTTATAGCTCGGAATGGGAGGAATAATACGTTGCTCGAAGATTCACCGGTATGCCACATATACCGGTTATATGTACCGGTATATGAATTGAAGCCATGTATCATCATTGCATATGGCTTCAGTTCGTGTGGACAAGAAACCCACTCGAACGTGACACATGGCTTCAGTTCTTGTTGCCATCGAGCACGGTCTACATTTTTATCATCATCGAAGAACTCGGCCTCAGTTCGTCAAAAAATCATTTGAGATGAGCAGCTCACAAGCACCAGCAGCTCACGTGCGCCTTGTCACATGTTCGCTGGACGACGCATCCGCGCTGGTAGACCCGCACTACCGAGCGCATCTCTTCAGCGTCGCGCTGACGTGCGCCGTGCAGAACGACAACATGGAGATGGTGCAGTGGCTCTGCGTCCATGCGCGCTCACCATGAAGCAGGCTGTAAAATGCAACAACATGCGCTTCCTCCAGTGGGTCACGAGGTCCTATGGAGCCCACGAAGTCGTGTGGAATTCCAATTTCATGGGCTCGGCGGCCTAGCATGGTCACCTGAGATTACTTCAGTGGCTTGGCAGCCAGCCGAGCTACAGCGATGAGAGCGTGACGGACAAGGCGATGAACGCGGCTGCATGCTGCGGCTACCTTAAGGTCGTCCAGTGGCTGATCACGCATCACTTTCCAGACTACCTACCGCAGCAGGCGCTCGGGTATGCGATCGTGGGCGGCTACCTGGCGATCACCAAGCTGCTGTGCGACCACAACGCAATACTCGGCAACTACGAGTACATCAACAATTGCGGTGCGAGCGGGAACCTCGAGATGGTCCAGTAGCTCTTTGACCAGCACATTGTGGAGAACCTCACGGACGCCATGGAGTACGCTGGGCACAAGGGCCACCTACACATCATCCAGTGGCTCTTTGAGCACAAGGGTATCAAGAACTTCAGTCGCGCCATGTGGAGAGCGGCCGCCAACGGCCACTTCCACGTCATGCAATGTCTCCATAACCAGGGCACGAAAGGTTGTACGCACAGACTCATGGACTGGGCGTCGACCGGCGGGTACCTGGAGATCGTGCAGTGACTGCACGCGAATCGAACCGAAGGCTACTCGCGTTACACCATGGACAGCGCCGCGGGGTACAGTTACTTGGACGTCGTCCAGTGGCTTCATGCGAACCGCAACGAAGGCTGCACGTCGGACGCCATGGACTCGGCGGCGTTGAAGGGTCACTTGGATGTCGTCCAGTGACTCCACGAGCACCGTCACGAGGGCTGCACAACCCAGGCCATGGACACGGTCGGATCCGTCCAGGTGCTCCAGTGGCTCCATGAACACCACAGCGAGGGCTGCTTGCCAGACGCCGTGCGTCGCGCAGTCAACCGCAAACGCTTTGAGATCCTGTGCTGGCTACACGAGCACTACCCGGAGCAAATGGACATCGAGCTGCTGCGCAGCACCTATGGGTTGGACCTGAACGTCGCGGCGGTGATCGAGACAATGTGAGAAACGTGATTGACCAAAGTCTCATGGAGCTTCTCGACCGCACCAGCTGAACTCTCATGAGGAGAGCGACCATCGCCGTCGGCATCACAGCTCTCTGCATCGTATCTGCACTTGTCTGCAGAGCAACATGTTAACAGATGTCTTCAGCTCCAAGCCACTGTACCCATAGCTACTCGTTTCGATGAATACACACACTTGGGTGTCATTGCGCCCATTGTTTACCCACTTCGCTTGCTATTTTCTTATGCGGCTTAAGCAGACTGATGTCAGCGAGAATTTGTATCTGTCTTGCACTTGTTTGTTATTCAATCCACTTGATCGAGCCTAGGATGAGATTCCGCGACGGGAGCGGCCCAGGTGATGGCACGAGCAGCACGAGTCGTTTCTCCTCTTCGCGCACCTCCTTGCTGCAATCCATCCACAACAACAACCCATGGGTGCCAGCAACATCGTCAGAGCCATGCAACTTTGCTATTCCGTCGTCACGACAAGTGGATGACGTACATGAAGACAAAGCCGGCGGCCGGCGAATTCAGCAGCCACGAGTAGTCGGCTGTGGACGCAAACGACGAAGACGACGAGGCGGCCTCGCGCCTGGTGTGGGCCACAGCGGCGATCGAGTGCGTGAGCTCCTGGGTCTTCTCGAGCTTTACGACGCGTAACCGGTCGAGCTTGTCCTCGGTCTGCCCCACGGGAAGCATCACATCCGAGACCTTCATATCTGAGAAGCAAAGCAAGCAACAACAACAGACAACGACAAGGTTCGATGCATGAGAACACAGAACCAGTCATTGGTCAATGCCGCAAAAAGTTCACCTTTGAATGCGAAGAAGTCAACCTCATCGAACGAGACCTCGGTGATGCACGGCGAGTGCGTGGGCACAGCCAGCGTGAGGGAGTGCGCGCCGTAAAAGTACTCGCGTACACGCGCCAGGCGCCGCGCTGAGCGATGCTTGCTGTTGAGCGGCACGACGCCTCCCGAGCGCGCGAGCTTGACAATCGACAGGTTGCTGTTGGTAGTGGCCAGCGAGCTCTGCAGACGGCTGAAGAGCCGGTCCTGGCCGATCACGAGCACCACGTCCACCTCGAACGCGCGGATGGCGTCCACGAGCAGGTCGTATCCCAGACCGTCGACCCAGCCGCACGTGTTGATCACGCATCCGGACGCGTTCACTATGGATAATCACAATAGAGAGACGGCGTTAGAAAGCACTGGCGAGAAATAGAGGCATCAGTTGACCCGACGCACCTTCGGCGTCGCTCTCCATGCGGTGCTTGACTGCGGACGCGAGCTGCTGGAGCTGGTGGCGGAAGAGCTCTGGGTTGGCCGACAGCGACGCGTGCCCGAAGAAGTACACCAACGGGTTCGTCAGTACAAACTCCTCCTGTCCATTCAATAAAGCGCAGGTCAGTGCACCATAGAAACCAGATTATAGCTGCAGCCACACACACACTTTGTACCTCAATGCTGATCGAGTTCATGTCCAGCGGCGACGCGGCGATCGTGCCCGGGACACTCAGACTACCTTGTCCAACGTCCAGATCTACGAACGTGGGCTTCTCGCCGAGACGCAGCGCGTAGTTGAGCAGGATCTGCGTGAGCGTCGTCTTGCCGGCGTCCACGGGGCCCGCGACGAGCACGCGCGGCCCGGAGGCGCGCTTCGCGATCGCGAGCTCGCGGCGCCGCTGCAGCTGCGAGTGGGTGTTGAGGTAGCTGCTCATGGGTGTCTCCTCGGACGAGTACGCGACGTCCGGCGGCGCCGAGCCCGAGATCTCGAGCGTGCAGCCGTACCATGTGAAGACCGCGAGCTTCTTGTCGCGCAGCGTGTACTCATGGTCGATCGCGAGCTCGACGCCGAAGAGCTCGGCCGAGCCGCTCTTCAGCTTGAGCTTCAGCTCGCTCTGCGCGCCGATCTCCACGCGGTACTCGCATTCGCGCGCGAGCACCACCTGCTGCGCCATCGTGCTGGCTGCTCTTCTTGCGCGTTTGGTGCGAGAGTACCTCACTGCTCAAACACTTTTGGGAGGGGTTGCTTGTTGCATATCCTCTATTTGGGGGGATTTTCGTTTTAAAAAAAAGACCTTTTAAAAGGATCTGCACCTCTAGTATACAAACCCCAACTCAAACATTCCTGTGTTTTATATTTTCAAACGGCGGTTACTCTTTTGGATACTAAAAAGCTTGGAGCGCAACCCATATAAAGTTCAAGATAAAACTCCGGTAGTTTTTATTTCCCGTTTAGCCGGAGCTCATTTTTGGATATCAGGGAACTGCATGGTCCAACACTTCAAAAGTCCGGCGCAAGTATACAAATCTTCAGCTAAAAGCATAATTGTTTGAATGGACCTCAAACCATAGTTTATGTTGCATGCTCTATCCCACTTTCGAAGGATGGATGTTCTCCCTCGTTTATTCCAACCAACTCGACATGGCGCGCCTCCAAGGAGACGATGCCGTTGCCGTCGTCGCCGCCGCCGCCGCCGCTGCTGCTGCGGCCGCTTCGCCGAGCGGCGAGTTCACACGCAAGTGGACGGAGCGCGAGGAGACGGCGCTGCTGAGCTACTGGCGCGAGAACGTGGCCAAGTACACGACGCGCACCAAGCGGTTCTTCTACGACGAGGCTATGCAGCTGCCGGCGCTGCGCAACAAGACCATCTCGCAGATCAAGTCCAAGTGCTTCGACACGGAGAAGCGGTACCGCGATACGAACCACATGCTGCGTGCCGCGGGCATTGCCGTGCAGGGCGACGCCGTACCGGACGCGAGCCGCAAGTGGGTGCTCAAGAAGTTCTCGCTCTACTACGACGTGCACCCGTTCCTCGGCCCGCGCGACCCGACTGTGAATAGCCACACGGGCGGCACCGCTACTACCAACGGCGAGAATGGGGGTATGCTGGACGACGACATGGAGAGCTCCCCGCCGCCTGCGGGGGTCCGGTCCTTCGTTGCGCCGGCCACGGGCAAGAAGCGCGTGCTCATTGGGCAGCTGGCAGCGGCGTCGCTCACGCACTCGCACTCGCCGCCGTCGCCGCGCGTCGTGTCCAAGCGCCACCGGCCCGAAATCGACCGCTTCATCAAGGTGAACGAGGAGGCCGTAGCGAACGCTGCGGCCATCGCTGCTGCTGCTCCTAGTGATGATGCGGCCGCTGCTGCTGCTCCGTCATCATCGAATGCGGATCAGCACGCGACGGCGCCGGTCGTACCGGAGAACAGCGCGATGGTGGCCGCCGCGACCGAGAAGCTGCGTGCAGAGGCGCGACTCGCAACCATCCGCGCGAACGCGGCGCTACTGCGCGAGCGCAAGGCGCTCCTGGATGAGGGCATCTCGGTGAGCGAGATCAACGCGCTGCTGCCGCTCAAGTCCTCGTGAAGTGGACGCTCGTACTCAGTCTTAAGTGGTGAACGAGGAGTGGATCTTCAGCAAGTCTCTCTCCTTTGTGTATTCTGTAGCTCTTCATTTTAACATATCAACTTTGTTTCATTCTCTATGCCAATCAACCTGGATGATAATAAGACAGAGCAAAGAAGGCGATTCTCGAAATAGCATCGTAGTCAAAGCACCTCGCCAGGCACCAGCACCATTCCGCAAAAGCTTCTCGTCCCGCTCCACTCTCTCTCGTCCAAGCCTCACAGTCTTCAGAGAGCGGCCGCCATGTCGTTCTACCTGCTCAGCGAGGGCCTCACGTACGTCCATGTGTCTGCCTTCAAGGAGTCGTATGTTGGAAGCTGAGACTGACGGACAATATCTCTCTATCTGTTGAAAGCAGCTTCGTGGGCATCTTCTCCGGCGCCTATGAGTCGCTCAAAGTGCTCTCACGCGCAGAGAAGGGCATCGAGACGGCGACGCCTAGCGCGATCCTCGAATTCTGGTGCGCGAAGTTTGTTCTACGCCTATGCAAATGGAGGGGTGAGGCTGATGTGTTACTTGGCAGGGTCGTGCTCGCTGTTACGGCCGTGTTTGAGCACTACGTGGAGCTTTTCGTGTCTTGGTTCCCGTTCTACTACCTCTTCAAGTGCATGTTCCTCGGCCTCCTGCTCGTGCCCAACACCAAGGTTCGCCACTGATACTGTAGCCATTCGAGAGTAGGCTTGGACTAATTCACTGTGACTTGACTCCATTTCTTCCAGTTTGCTCACGTGCTCTACGACGGCTTCGTGGAGCCGGGCGTGGCCATGCTCAAGCACGAGTTCGATGCAAACGTCCAGCCTGTGCTCGAGACCCTCGTGCTCAAGTGGGGATTTTTGTATTCGACTTCTTTGCCTTTGATGAGTCTAATGAGGTGGCTGCGGATGTGTTTCTATACTGCAGACACGGCCACTGGTTCCACCAGCAGTTGCTCGAGCGCTCGCTATCGCTTTTCCAGGACCACGAGCTCCTCGAGCTCGAGCGCGAGCTCCAGGTCAAGCTCTCGGACGTGCGGGTAAAACTCACTCTTTGTTATTTATCATGATAGTTATTTGGAGGATATTTAATTTCATGCTCTGCCTCGTAGGACGAAATGCGCGATCGCCACCGCCGCATCAAGGCCGAGCAGCACGCCGCCATCGAAGGAGAGAATGTTTAGACGAACGCCAATAGTTGTTGAGCTATTGACTTGCATATCATATTTTTATATATATGAACTTAACATCATCCATCACAAATGGCTACATTTAGTAACTTCATGGCTACATTTTTGGCAGCTGGTGGCTACATCTTGAATGAAATGGTTAATCAGGGATTGAGTGTCGTATTAAGCAGACTGCTCTTCTGCTTCTTCTTGCTGCTCTTCTTGCTGCTGGAGCTGGTCACTGGCGTCGCAATCGGGATCGCGACAACCGGCAGGTGGTGTCCTCCAGTGGTGGACGCCTTGCGCGACGAGCCGTAGGACGGCACGTACGCATTGTTGATTGTCTCGTCGTGTTCCAGCGCGAGTCGCGGCGCGCAGCAGCCCACGAAGAAGGTGATGAGCGCCGTGAAGCAGGCCGCACAACCGGCGACGATGCCAAAGATCCCGCCAGCCATGCCCAGGTCCAGAATGCCCATGATGAGCAGGTACGCGCCCAGCCCGCGGTACGTGTAGAGAAAGCCAAAGTACTTGCGCAAGAACGCGTCCGTGAATCGGAAGCGGCACTCGAAGAGCAGCAGCAGCAGTGCGAAGAGCATCACGTAGAGCGCCACGAGCGCGGCCGGCACATCCAGGTAGAGCAGCGACGTGAGGCTCCCAGCGCCCGCGAGCATCTGGATCACGGCCGTGACCACGTTGAGCATGCGCACCATGCCAACGAGGTACGAGACGCTCTCGCGCTTGATCTGGAAGTCACTCGACGTCATGCTTGCTCTTGGTGGCTTGCTCTTGTGGGCTTGTGGTGGAGGAAACTCGTTCACCTGAAGGCCAATTGCGAACTGCCTGTGCTGGAAGACGAGCACAAGGCTCGCGAAAGAGCTGTTTTCGAGAGAAGGAAAAAAGAACTCAACTCTCGAGTCGTTACGTTAAGAAAAAATAGCCGCTCGATCTTTCTTCCGCGCCACCTGGCAGCAACATTACACAGACAGCAACACCACATTTGATACACGAAGAGCTCACAAACCCACACAGCGCGCCTTTGTTTCTTGATTTTCGCTTCATCTCTCTCAGTTGTTATTTGTGGCCACTTGTGTGTGATCGGTGAATTGTATCCGTCTTGACCGCGCTTTTGGGCTTCTCGCGTTGTTGCTTGTTTCCATCATCGAACGAACTGCTGAAGTGGGTACGTGCCTGGTCGACAGCCTAGTGGTAGAAGTCAAAGCTCTTGTCGGCGCTCTTGATGGCGTTCTTGTAGCCCTTGTCAAAGTCCTTTGGCAACACCACGTAGCGGTTCTTGCGCACGGCTTGGAGCCCGGCCTCCTGGCAGATTGACGCAATATCGGCCGAGCTGATCTTCTCGGGGCGGTTCACGTAGTCCTCCAGGTCGACCTCGTCCCCCAGGTTCATGTTGGCCGTGCACGCCTGGTAGATGAGTCGCTTCTGTCGTCGGTCTGGCAGCGGGAACTCGATCTTTCGGTCCAGACGACCAGGACGCAGCAGCGCCGGGTCGAGCGTGTCTGCTCGGTTCGTCGCCATGATCACCTTGACGTTCGTAGCCTGGTCGAAGCCGTCCATCTGGTTGAGCAGCTCCAGCAGAATTCGCTGCACCTCGCGGTCTGCGCCGGTCTGCGCGTCGAATCGCTTGGTCGCGATCGCGTCGACTTCATCGATGAACACGATCGCGGGCGAGTTCTCCTTCGCGAGGCGGAACACGTCGCGCACCATACGCGGGCCTTCACCCAGGTACTTTTGCACAAACTCTGAGCCCACGACGCGGATAAACGCCGCTGTCGTGGCGTTCGCCACGGCCTTGGCGAGCTGGAAACAAATAACAACAGATAGTGAGTAAATATAGGACAACCAGTAAACCACAATTAGCATATAAGTGTGTGGGGGGCGTTTACCATCGTCTTGCCCGTGCCTGGGGGCCCGTACATGAGCACGCCGCGCGGCGGGTCGACGCCGATCTGCTTGTAGAGGTCGAAGTGCGTGAGCGGCAGCTCGACGGCCTCACGCACCTCTTGCTTCTGCACGTCCATGCCACCAATGTCCGAGTAGCTCACGTCCGGACGCTCCGACATCTGCATCATCTGGATGCTCGAGTCCGACTCGGGCGGGAGCACGTCCACAACCGCGTGCGAGTGGCGGTGCAGCGCGACGGACGAGTTGGGCTTGAGGCGCTCACGGTCCAGCGTGCTCAATATCCGCACGTAGTAGTTCGAGCCGGCCGTGGAGCCCACGATGCCGTAGTTCGCGTCGACCATCTCGAGGAACTGGCCAATCACGAGCGGCACCGACTGGATGCGCTTCACCTCCTCCTTCGCGCGGATGAGCTCGCGCTTGAGGTTCTTCATCTCGTCCTTGATGTAGCCTTCCTGTGATTTTTTTTACAAGCGTGATGCAATAGCACATTTGTCAGTCGCCATGCTGTTGTTTCAAAAACTAAGAGCTACACCTGTGTAGCTTGGACGTACCTGGATATCCAGGAACTCCAGGTGGCGCTCCAGCGACTTGAACTTTGTGTACATGTCCGTCTTGCTCTCCTGCATATATCAAACCATTACCACCATTGCCACACGACGGAAGACAAAGATGGTTAGCATATTGCGTCTGCTCGTTTCGCGTGAGAAAGTATCTTGGTCGTAAGCGCATCCTCTTTCTTCACACACGCATTCCATAAAGACGCAAAGTACACAGAAAGAGAGCGAAGCGTAATGAGCACGCCTACGTACCATGGCAGCAGGCAGCAGCGGCTCCTCGCCCAGCGCCGTCGCGTGCAGTCCGATCTCCTCCATGCTGCTTCTTCTTCCTCTTGCTTCTCGTACAAGTGAAATCTTTTCAGGGGGAGACAGATCAAAATCGTACTTTGAAGAGTGTGTTCGGTAATGCACCTTCAACAATCGCACTTATAAGAAGGAGTTCAGTAATATAGTTTATACCGTAGCGTATACATTAAGTGCGATTCACCTCCCGAATTGAGCTCTTCGCGACATCGCGAGCAATACAGAAGTGTAGCCAATCCAGAGCAAGCCAACCCAGCAAGCATTTGAACTGCTGACTGTGAGTGGCTGGAGATCTTGTGTCATGCGATCACGAAGAAGCGAGTCCATGGGGCGAAGCAAACGATCTTGCTGAGAGAGTTTGTACATTCAGGTAATCGAGGTGATGTCAGTGATTGTCCCGATCCAAAAATACAGAGGATAGAGCCACAATCCAGATTGGTTTACTTCCCTGACTTCAATAGGAGAAGATTTAAGATTTATCTGAGTCTAAGTTTGTAATTGGTGATTTTTATTAGCAAAGAAACTTATAAAATGTGTATTTATCCATGTTTCCACGATTGTTTCGTTTTGGTCGAGAGTGGGAGCATCTCGAAGCAGTGGACCCATTCAAATGTCCCAAGGCAGTTCTTACCACGACACGTCGACAGGCAACAGGCTGGAGCTGTGCGCTATGCGTCCCCCATGCTGGCGATCTCCGCTCACTCCAAGGGCATAGAGGCGATTAATAGGACGCCTCGGTGTGCAGGCAACCAGAGTGAAAAGCTAGGCGCAGGTGGCGGACTTCTACTATTATTACAGCGATCTTTTAACATCAAAACAACCTATCGATCAAGAAATGCACGCCTCTATCCGAGTACGTGTAGCTACAGTCTGGAGGCTGGAAGCTATACGCGCGTGAGTACGCCCGCGAGCGTGAGAAGGAAGACCACGGCCACGTATGGCAGCTGCGTGCGCCAGCGACTGCGCAGCTCGTAGAGTGCCTTGGCCGTGGTCGACTCGCGCTTCACCAAGCTGCTGCCACGCAAATGCGACGCCTTCTTGCGCAGCTGCTGCTGCATGGACTTGCGCAGCAACGCGCCGTCGCTCTTGCGGCCCGCGCCGCCGCTGCCACCACCGCTGCTACGCTGCGAGAGAGCGGCCGCTGAGGCGAGGCTCATGTCGTTCATGCTGTTGCGGCGGCTGAGCTCCGAGATGCTCTGCACGTTGACACTCACGCACGCGTCGCAGGAGCGCAGAGTCTTACGCTGGATCAAGATGCGCTGCGTGGAGCAGTTGCGGCACACGACCTCGCCGCAGAAGCGGCAGTGGTGCTTCTTGGTCCAGAGCCTGAAGGACCGGCGGCAGTTGGAGCACGACGAGCGCGTGGACTTGGGCACCCAGTGCGAGCGGTGGCACAGCGCATTGGCCTCGAGTCCCATGGCCTGCGCCGACATACGGCGGAACATGTTGGGGCTACTGTTGCTGTTGCCGGTGACGTCCGTGTTGCGGCGCGGGCGCTCGGTCGTCGTCGCCATCGTTCCGCTGTTGTCTCTCCACACGCGTGTGTTGTCACGGAGAGCGCTTTCCTGCCTCCTGTCCTGTGGCTGCTGGTGGCTGGAGCTGGGATTAGATTGGAAAGTGAGCTGCCTCAGGCCGAGTGAGGGGGGCTGGAGGAGGGATCATTGGCCGCTCTCTATGAGGCGTGTCCGGTCGCAGCCGAGAGGGAAGAGAGAGCGAGAGTTTCGCATACCAGAGCTGCTCGCAAGAGCCATCTGCCACACTGGAAGATGCGTAAAAAAAACCATATTTCAACGTCGAAAATGTCGAATATGTTTAACCACATCGCTATTTGGGGGGATTTTCGTAATAAAACTTTTAAAAGGACCTGGACCCTTGTATACAAACTCCAAGTCAAAGAGTCCTATGTTTGTTATTTTCAAACGGCGGTTAGACTTTTGAAAATTAAAAGATCACAACTAGCCCATACAAAGTTCAAGATAAAAGTCCTATATTTTTATTTCTCGTTTAACCGAAGCTCATTTTTGGACATCAGGGAGCTGCATGTTCGATCACTTCAAAAGTCCGGCGCGAATATACAAATATTAAGCTAAGATTCTAATTTTTGTCTATACCCACTTTTCCGAGATTGTTTAGAAGGAGCATGATAAATCAGATAAATGGGACATATTTTTCAAAATATTTGTATACATTTGAAACCGTTTTTCTATTTTTACATGGCCTCATTCAGCAACTGAGAACATGGGACGTGCGAGGAACGAGTCGACGGTCAGCGCTGTTCGCACGCTGCGCAGGACCAAGTTGCGTGAGGACACCGTCCACATGATCGCGACGCTGCGCGCTGGTGGGATGCCTATGAAGGCGCTCATCGCAGCAAGTGGCGCTTCGAAGAGCGCCGTGTACGACAGATTGCGCC
>JAASFV010001013.1:0-12158 GCA_023334015.1 Globisporangium paddicum
AAGGCGGCTTTGGCCAAGGTGGGGGCATCGGTGGACAGGGCGGCCAGGGTTTTGGTGCTCAGGGTGGCCAAGGTGGTGGCTTCGGGGGCAACGGTGGCCAGGGTGGTCAGGGTGGTCAGGGCTTCGGTGGCAACGGTGGCGGTGGCTTTGGCGGCGGCAACTGAGCGCTCACGATGTAGCAAATGGTTGACGTCGCGACTCGCTCAGCTAGGCGTGCTGACTGTCAAGAGCTTGCTCAGCCCCACGTGTGGGCATATCAGTAGTGTATGAAGAATCATATAAGTATCTGCAACATGAAGAAAAGTCTTATTTTCCCAAAACTGCAGCCATCCGAGGCAGCTCTGTATCAACCTGTTCGTATCAATTCGTTAAATGCCTGACATGTGATTGAATAATTTAAAACAGAAGGTGGTTCACATCCGTGATACCCGATATAACTGATGTGTGGTATTCCGATATCGTTATCATTGTTAGAAATGAGAGACAAGAAGCCAATCAGTCATTATTTTCACACAAAGCAACAGAATGGTGAGCTGGGGCGAGATCCTCGTGACGGTCACGGCCGCCGGGTACCTGCTCGGGCGCAAGGAGCTGCCCAAGATCGCGCGCGTGCTGGGTGTCTACAGCGGTCGCTCGGTGGGCGCCATCGTACGCGCCAAAAAGGAGTTTTTCGACGCCACCAGAGACAGCGAGCTCGTCAAAGTGAGTACACATTTGAGTCTTGTGCTGGCCGTGGTAATGGGCCGACTGCTGGACTGACTGCGTGTATGTGTGTGTGTATCTATAATTATAGCTGCAACAGGAGTTCCAGAAGGGCATCGCGGAGCTGAACGAGATCCGCAGTGAACTCACGAGCGTCGGCAACATCTCGCGCCCGCTACAGCCGCATGGCGCGGCACCAGTGGCTGGCGGAAGCGCTACGAGCAGCAGTACAGGAGCTGCTGCTAGTGGACTAACAGGGCAGTACCCAAGCAGCCAGATGACAACAGCAAGTGCGCATGGTGAGTGCGATGACGATGCGAATTGTGCACGAGAAAATGCCTATCGGTTTTGTGTTCCTGACCCAATTTCCATTATATGCTGTGGTTAACAATAGGAGCCGCGCCCAGTGGCCCACCTATTGCCGGCCGATCCAGCCTCTCGCTCGCGTCCATGGACTACTCTGCACTTGAAGGTGCAATTTTGTATGATACATAGTGTTTATAGAATCGTTGATATACTTATTCTATAATGTGTATCCTAATTAGACTCGGGCGTCGAGCGCAGTGCCGAGGCGAGCCTCGCGATCGCCGAGATGAAGCTCGCGCAGCGCAGCACGTTCGCCCCGCGGCTCGAGAGCGTCGAAGGCGGCGCCGACTACGTCTCCGCGAGCATCGTCGACAGTTTGCTACTGCAGAAGCTCGCGCAGAAGCCCACCAAGAAGCAATAGAGCACACGGCTACTGGAGTCCATGCGAAGAAAAAAAGTACATGATATAATTATAAGGCACGTCAGGGCTTCCTTGTCGTGATCTTCTTGAGCGAACATTTGTTTCAAGTGTATGCATCGCTTCTTAGCATATAATAATAATGTGAGGATAAAATTATTCACCCTCAATTGGGAAATAGTTCTGACATAGTTTAAGCTCAACCTTAATACTCGACTTGACAAAGCGAAGCGCTCACAGACTGTGATCACGCATTCCTTCCTAGAACAACGCGCATGAGTGGTTCTGGGCGTTGAAGGCTCTAATGTTAGCCGTGCGAGGGCCGCAGGCCGCCCTGTCGAACTTTTGAGCGACCTGGTCAAGCCCGTCGGACGTCGAGGACAAGCAGTGGAACGAGATGGACGAGAGGACGTGCCACGCCGGCCAAACTCGTACGTCTCCGTCAGCGTCTTCTCGCACCAGCACTCACCCAGGACCGTGCCGTCCCAGCGCATGAAGTAGTGGCAGTAGCCGTTGTTGAGCCCGAGGTCAAAGAACGCGCATGCGTGCATGAACTCGAGGGGGTCGTAGTAGACCACGAGGCCGCAATTGCGCGCTCCAGGAAAGTAGCCTTCGAGTGAGGTGCCACCGGAAGTCAGCGCGACCACAGTACTATTTAAGTTTGTGGTATTGGTGCTGTTAGCGACCTGCCAGCCACTTGCGCCGCCGACTAGCACAGTGAAGATCGCAGAGTAGGTCGTGATGAGCAGTGTGCGCCGACCGGAGATCTCGAGGAGCGACGAGAATGCCGAGATCGTGGCGGGGCTCGAGTCTCTGGGGCTCGTGTCGGATTGGGAAATGTATTGAACACATTCTGCTGGGTACGCAAACAAAGGGCTGTGATTGGTCAGTTCTCCAGAGTTGACGCTCTGCTTCCGCACGCGCATCACTGATTTTAGCTATAGTTTGATTTGAATTCTGCGTCCAGAGAAAAATTATAAGAGGCCTAGGCATTGAAACTTCGGACAGTGGGTACTCCTATCATAAGTAGTCACTGTTTGTGGCCTGAAGTCTCCCAACCAGACGCGACATACTGAATGCGAAGGGATTCATACTGTACTCAAAAGCACTTTCGATACAAGTGACAGCAAGCATTCGCAACTTGATGGAGGTCGACGAGTGTACACTGTACCCACCTCTGCTTCACATGAAATTTGATGGAGGTCGTCCCAAGGGGAATGATGTTGCCAATAAAAAAGGCCGGGCAGATTGACTTTTCTGAACTTTAGTTGGATGTTGCTCGAATGTCGACCGAACGCACATATGAACAGCAGTTGTTTTTTAATGTGTAGTCGGAGGTTGCTCGAATGTCGCTCGAAGGATATTAACTGAACAGCTCCCCAAAATAAGTTCGATCCAAGAGACCAATGATGCGCCAACGAGCTCGTCGCCATCCCCACGAGCGCTGGCTGTGGCTCGCGCTGTTTCTCCTGTTGGCCGCCTGCGTCTTTCCAGCTGCATGTGCAGATGAAGTGCCCATCGATGAAGCAATGCCCGTCCCGTCGGTCGCGCCACGTGCCGAGATCTGTCCGCGCGACGCCGACGCCTCGGGGGCCGCGCTCGCGCTCATCAAGGTTACGCCCGAGAAGCGCGTGCAGCCGCCCGCACTGACACAACCCCGAGACGCAACAGCAGGAGGAGTGACCTTACGACGCACAGTATATCCTCGTATCCTGTGCTTTGTTAACACGATCTCGGTGCATCACGCGACGCGCGCGCAGGCCGTGGCCGACACGTGGGGTCAGCGCTGCGACAAACTGCTCTTCTTCAGCAACGCGAGCGCGAGCATCTCAGTCGGCAGCGCGAGCGACGGCACGCTCCGGTCCTTCGAGGTCGTACAGCTCGACGTTGTCGCGGACCACAACCATCTGTGGCAGAAGCACAAGGCGACGCTCAAGTACGTCTACGAGCACTTTCGCCACGACTTTGACTGGTTCTACAAGGCCGACGACGACGCGTACGTGATTGTCGAGAACCTACGCCAGTACCTGCTGCGGCCCGAGATCCTGAGTAACTTCCGACGCGAGCCCATGCAGATGGGCCACCGGTTCAACCTCACGCAGACGCTCGTGAGCTACTACATCGTGGACGACTCGCTCGAGGCCGAGTGGCGCGCCAAGTGGGATCGCTGGGTCTTCAACTCCGGCGGCCCCGGGTACGCCATGAACCGCAAGTACCTGGACAAGATTGTGGCCATCCTGCCGGAGAGACACTGCCTCTCGGACGCCTACAGCGAGATGCTCCCGGACGACGCGTCCATCTCGTTCTGCATGATGTGGCACGGCATCTTTCCGTGGGATACGCGCGACACCCTCGGCCGCGAGCGCTGGCACGCGGACAAGCCCAAGGGTGTGTACTACACCAACCCAGACGACCCCGAGTACTGGTACGTGCAGTACCACTCGATGGTCGGCGGCGTGCGCTGGAAGCAGGAGTCCTGCGCACCAGACTCGGTCGCGTTCCACTACATCAGCCCGCCACTCATGTACCACCTCGAGCGCCAACTCTACCTCTGTCGCCAAGGAGACGACGTCCAGACCGTCGCGGACTTCAACGCCAAGTACGCGCTCGCGATCAGCGACAAGGCCATGGTCTACCAGTACGTGCCGCCCAAGTAGACGCTGTGTGTGGGAGTGTGAGTGGACAATGCCATAACATGTAGGACTGTGTGTGATGAAGCTCAAGTGTTGCAAGCCCATCAATTTAGATTACCTGTTAGTTATTGCCTTGGATAGTGCTGTGTGCGAACGTCTTCATGGCTGCTGCTGCTGATCTGGCTTCTGTCACAGGCCAAAGAGCGAGTTGGCGTCAATCTCGGCGTTGTGGGTCTCGTACAGTCTGGCGGCGGCCTCGAACTCCTTGGCCTGGATCACGAGCTTCTCGGGCAAATCCTGGATCTGTTTCGAGCTCCCGCCTGCTGTTAACGGAGACGCCGCCTTGTGCTGGCGGATCGCGAGCATGGGCGCCTCCAGGAGCTCCTTGAACGCGTTCTTCTGGGTCTTCATACTGTGCTTCTCGCGCAGCACCACGTCCAGCGCCTCCACCTGCGCCGGCATCACGTCCGGCAGCGACAGCAGGATCTCGCGCGGCAGTGCGCAAAGCGACGATGCCGGTCGCAGAGGCTGGTTACACGGGTCAATGCCCTTGCACTCCTCGACGGGCGTGAGCCCCAGCACTAGGCGGCAGTAGATGTTGCGCGCTAGGTTGATGAGCTCCCACTTGAGTCCGTCTTCCTTCACATGACCCACATGCTCGTGTAGCAGCGCCTCGAGCGACACTGTGAAGACGTCCCTTCCCAGCAACGTGTTGAACTTGGGGTCGCTGTGCAGCATGTTAACCAGCTTCTCGCCCAGCAGCGCGGCCTTGCGACAGCTCAGCGTGTCCTTCCAGCCAATGATCTGCACCAGTAGCGCGCCGATGGAGAACGGCAGCGCACTCGAATGGAGGAGGATGAAGTCTCGCTGGTACTCGTCCGCAGGGTTCATCACGTGCTTGGGGGTGTCTGTATCGCCGCCCACGACCGTCTTGGCGTCGATCGCGAACTCGAGGAACTCCATCACCTGGCGCGCGAGGTCCATGAGCATCTTCTCCTGCGCCACGTCGTGCTTGGCCTCTTCGACGCCGACGATCAGCGCCGTCCACACCGTCTTCTTCGTCTTGGTGAGCGCGTAGTCACCGTCGAGCAGAGACGACGACGCTTTCACAAAGCAGCTCGAGAACCGCTGCACCAGGTGACCGAAGATGTGCGTCAGCACGGGATCCAGCAGCGTCGGGTACAGTTCTTGCGGACACGACTTGAGAAAGGGCAGAAAGACATACGCCAGCTGGTTCTTGAGGTGGCGGTGCTCCATTGCCTCGAGGTTGCTCAGGATGCTGTTCTGGAAGAACGACATCGCCAGCGGGTTGCCGTAGAAGCTCTTCTGGTTGAGTGCCAGACCGACGACATGGTATACCACGTCGCGGACGTTCTTGTGCCACTTGGACCATTTGGACTCGGCCGGCAGCTTCGCGATCTCTTCTTCTTCGAGCTGGTGCTTCCCGCCTAGGAGCTGCGCGATCTCGTCCACCGATAAAGACAGGAGCCAGCACGCCGTCGAGGTTTTCAGCACGGCATCCTTGATCGCTGGCTCGTACAACGCGTGGAGCGAGCGCATGAGCGCCATCAGGTTAGGCAGCAGATGCGGCCACGTAAGACCAAACGACTCGGGTCCTGCACGCTTGGCGATGCCGTAGAGCGTTGTCAGCGTCTTCACAACCTTGAACAGCATCTTGCGCGTCTCTGGGTTGTTCGCTGCGGCCTCGATCGCCGACACGATGTTTTCTGGGGAACTCACGAGTGCTGTCATCTCCGGTGCTGTCCAGCGAGAGAGAGGCTCCTGGACTATCTGCTGTACAAACTGCGCGCGCTCCTCCGTATTCTCAATCGAGTTGGAGACCAGCACAAGCATTTCGTAGAGTAGCACACCTTCCGAGTCGAGCACGAGGTCGGCTGCAAACAGCTCTTGAACCTTGGTGCACAGTACGGGAAGTACTGGCAGGATGTGTGCTGGGATTGCCTGGCAGATTGACACCAGCGACGCGAGCGCGCGACGACGCACAGTGATCGTGTCGTTGTTCATCTGGCCGTGCACGTCTTCCCCTGGGAGCAAGAAGTTAATGTTGCCAAAGAGAATCTCAAACACCTGTGTGAGCACGTTGCCATCAAGCACGTAGTATTTCGAGAACGCCGACAGGACGAACATCTGGCGGAATTTGAGGAGCGGGTCCTGGCTCTCGAACGCGAGAATACGCTCAAGGAGCGCGTGGAGAAGCTGCTGATTCGCTGGGTTCTCCAGTGCAGACTGTGGCAACTGCTTCACAACGCAGTCGATGAGTGACGACATACCCTCGTGGTACAGAAACTCTGTGCTCAGCTCTGTGCATAGCCTCCGGTCAGCGGTCAAGTGGTCCGAACCGACAGTGTACTGCGTGAAGACGAACGTCGCACGCTCTAGCAGCATCTGCAGCGCGACTGTCGGGTTCAATTGCACGATCACGCGCACTAGCGCGTATAGACGGCCGCGAAAGTTGCCGAAGAATCCCATGTACTCATGGTGGTCATCGAATTCCTCCGCACTTGTCTGGCAAACAATGTTGTCGCCGTCATCGCGATCTGGAGAGCCGAGCTTAAAGTATTTTTCAAACGACACTTGGCGCAGCTTCGTCAGGATCTCGCCCAGATATGCCTCGCCCTGTTTCAGGATCGCCTTGTTCTTCAGCACGTTAAGCCAGAGTACGATCTGCGCCTCGGCGATGATCAGACTTGGGTGCGCAAAGAGGCGGCAGAGGTTCTGCAGGATCGCGTGCAGCAGACCCATCTCCTGCTGCGTCGAGTCAAGCAGCAACATGTCGAGCTGGTTGGCGCCCCACGTGACCAGGATGTCGTTGACCTTCCGGTGGAAGCGCAGGTTTCCTTCGAGGTCTGAGGCGAGGTCTTCCAGGTCCAGCGCATTGATCTTCTCTACAATCACACTGGTGCTTTGCAGCATGATCTTGCGGTTCTCCTTGCCAAAGTTGCGCGACATGTACACCTCGAGGCACTCGGCAGCCGCGAGCCGGAACTCACTGTCCCCTAGCAGCTGCACCGCGACGTAGATGAGGTTCGTCGACGGGTCGACCGGCTTCTCGATCGGCAACCAGTCAAGAAACTCCTTGAGCATCTGGAGCGCCGCGTGGATGAGCTTCTTGCTGCTCTGCTTCTCGATGGGCGACGCCGTGGGAGACTGGTATAGCGCGTACTGTTTCTCGAGCTCCTGGTACATGACGGGAAACAACTGCGGCAGGCACGCGTTAAGGCCCTGCAAGATGTCTTTTCGGCGCGCTGGTGGGATTGACGTGTTGAAGTTGCTGCTCACGCAGTCCTCGGCCAGCGAGCGCAGGATCATGAGCACCAACTCGACCTGCTGCGCACTGCCGTTCTGCCAAATCGCGAGGATATCCGGCAGGAATTCGGGCCAGCGCTGTGGGAACTGGCGCTTGGCAATCGCCGCGACCAGCGCCACTTTCTTTTCCTTGAGGAACACGGGCTCCTCGGTTGCACTTGTTGGCGCTGCTACTGCGGAGTTGGAGCGCAGCAGCAGGTCCACGAGCTCTGTGCGCAGCGCCGTCTGGTCAGCTACGGGCAGCGCGCTCCACTTGGTCAGCACGTAGTGTTCCAGCACGTGCAGCGCAAAGTGCTGACGCGTGTGCAGCTGGAGCGGCGAGCCGGGTGCGGCGCCCAGCGTCGGATTCTTGTAGATCGCCACCGAGTAGAGCGCACAGTCAGTACGGTTCTTGAACTCCTCGCAGAACGCGTACGCGGCCTGACGCTCCGCGGCTGCGGCCAGCGGTGAGTGCGACACCTCCACGGCCAGCAGCACCTGCTGGTAGAGCTGCTCGTCCATTGCGGCTGGATGTGCTTTCGGCGTTGTGAAAAAACAATGTGGGAATGAATGGCGGGTTGACCTTTGGAGGTGCAGAAATAGTTCCATTGGCTTGTTACTAGATGTAGTACTACTGCTTCTTCCATTTTGACGGTTTGAAGCACATACTGCTCTAATTGTCTAAATTACTTATTGGAAAGTAATTTTACAGTTGCAAAACTGGAATGATTTTGGTAAAACAGCGAGCTGTCGCACATTCTCGAAGCAACGTGACTAGTTGGATCTGATAAGTGTGAATTGATAGGCGTGGTTATCAGCAAATCTAACGGTTGAGTGTTGATAACCTGAGCCAGTCGTGGTGGGAACGAATCATTTCTTGTACCGTCATGGCATTCGTCAACGCGCTTCAAGCCCCGCAGACGAGACCTCAGAGAGAGAGAGCATGCGGCGCGAGGGTGTGGGCTTCCAGTTGCTCTGCCTGGGCTTCGGGCAGCTCATCATGCTACTCAACGTCGTCACGGGAGTCTTCTCCAAGTACCTCACGCGCGAGCACGCAAGTCTGCCGACCCTCCAGTCCGCGGCGCTCTACGTGCTGCTCGCGGTCGTGTACCTAGCTCTGCGCACCGTCCACAGCGACGTGCAGCCTACGGGCGTGCGCTGGTGGTTCTACGTGCTGCTCGCGGTCGCGGACGTCGAGGGCAACTACTTCGCGGTCAAGGCGTTCAACTATGCCAACTACGCGACGCTCGGACTGCTGCTCAACATGACCGTGCCCTTCGTCACGCTCTTCTGCTATGTATTCCTCAAGACGCGCTACTCGTGGCAGCACTACGTAGGCGCAACCGTGGCCGTCGGTGGCGCGGTCGTCATCTTCGTGTCCGACTACGATGCGAGCGTCAATGGCCTCTACTCGACGGGCGACAAGGTTCGCGGCGACGTGTACGCACTCATCGCCGCGGCCTTCTACGCGACGTCGAACGTCATGATCCAGTCCGTCGTCAAGGTGCGCGACATGAGCGCTAACATCGAAGTGCTGGGTTTCCTGGGTCTCTGGGCCTCGCTGCTCTCGATTGTGCAGATCCTCGTCCTCGAACGCCAGGCCATCGCCGACACGGACTTCAATGCGCGCGTCTACGGCTACATGGCCGGCTATGTGCTCGTGCTCTTCACGTTCTATACGATCACGTCGGTCTTCCTGCGCTGGGCCGAGTCGCTCATGTTCAATCTCAACCTGTTGACGGGGCCGATCTTCACGGTGCTCGCGTCCTACCTGATCTTCGACGAGGGCGTGAACCGGTGGTACTGGCTTGCGCTCGCCTTCGTGTACGTCGGACTCGCGGTCTACTCGACGGCTCCAGCGCCACTTGAGACTGGCGGTAACACCAGCAAGCCGACTGCAACAGCGGAGTTTGTCGGGCTCGAGACGCCCGTGCAGAAGGCCAGCGACCGCACTTCTGGCTATGTTTAGGACAAGATGGTTGTTCTAGAGTAGCTGAATGTTAAGGTATCACAAAGTTTCCTCTATCGCCGAAAGATGTCAAAAGTGTGTCTGAATCACTCATGTGGCCAAATGATTGTTACTTTGACGTAGTTGACCAAACATGCGGCATGGAGTACCCACCTCTGGGTACAGAGGCCACTGACTTCGCCAGAGTTTATTATTCAAACTTTGTGTGAGTTTATATGTTAGACCTCGCATAACGCGAGCCCTTGTAGAGTTCAACATGCTTGGATGTTGTGCCATGCTGCTATTTTTTTATTATTATCCGCGCATCACACATCACCAACTCCACTCCTGACTCACTGTCATCATACGGCCATCACCATCTCGCTCCGCGACCTCCTCGATCTTCACATTGTTTGTGATTTCGTGAACAACTTTCAACTCACTAATCACACCAGCGCAAGTAGTTCAGATCTCACTGCGACTACCATCGCGACACCAGAAAGGTATTTATCTCAAGCCCACAACTGTGACCTTTTGGGCTCATACGACTTGACGGAATATGTGCTCACTCTTCGATCTGGAGCTCAGCAACGGCTACTGCCACTAATTCACGTGCTACGATGGCACGCCCCTCTATGAGTCCTGGGGTGAGAAGAGCCCAATGGAGACCTACAATTGGCCCTCAGACTGGCACATATCGATCCTATTCGAGTGCGTCTCAACGTGACCACTCCTTGGCCTCGATGAAATCGTCAAAGTATTCAAGACAGTGAGCTGTGGGCGACGCAAACATCGACTTGGTCGACACCAACTTCAGCATACGTGACCTCTTATCCTACCGACTGTGTGACCACGTTGCTCGCCTTCTTAGGTATCAAACTACGCATGGGCTAGCTTGCATGCTTGCATCCGATTCTTGCAGCACGCAATCTACTCAGCGTAAGAATCGTGAAAGTCAATCTTGGAGATGCACAATCCTCTTGGCTATGTGCAAGTCACTTCAAATTTCTCGTCGTAAGTGAGTAAGCTGCCTTCACGCATTCTCTGAGCACACTCACCAGATTGTACAGCTTCTCAATGTATATATATTATGAAGATGACAACTCTGATAACCTCACCTCTGGCAGCACTTTCGCAAACTGATACACACCCACACTCAAGTCGAGTGCGACAGAAAATCACAGCCGCTTGGTATGTCGATCCACGCGTATATTGTGCGACTTGACTGATCAGAGACGAATTGACGCTTGCAATAATATCGGCTCTCAATGTCGGCTCATATGACCGAACGTTTCGTCTAGACTTTCGATTGGTGGCTGACCCGGAATACCAACGATGTACTCTTGCCAAATCTCGTGCACAGACTGGAAGCCGCATTTTAAACGATACGACATCCGCAATTGCTGTCTAGTAACTCAGATTGTGGGAGCGCAGGTGGAGATCGCTGGTCTTTGTAGCGTACATATTAATGAAACCATGCAGTCGGTTCTTCCCTGACGTGAAAATCAGTGCGCCTTGCTGGCATCCCACGAACCTCAGCTACGAGCTTAGCAAGCTGTCGCGCAAAAATAGCTTGCAATCCGTCGGTCTTGGTGTTCGGGCTCTTAGACCCACTGCTCACAATCCTGGCGATGTCGAGCGTCGCTTCATCAACCCTGACAGCCACAGGGCCCTCTGTGGTTACCATTGTCTGCTAACATTGCTTATTGAATTGTCCGTACTCCTCGAAAGTGATACATGGTGCTTCCAGCCGTCCATGACCAGGTACGCCCGCCCACCATCATGTATTGCTGGTATTGTCAAAAACGCAAACACAGGGCTGGAAAGGTTAGGCTGAACACCGTCGATCGCATCTTTGAGAGGCCAACTCAGAACGCCAGACGCCAATATGGCACCATTGCTGTCGAGTCGTTGCCCAAACTGGTTCCGCTGCTGGGCATTCCTATTATTAAGTACTCGGTCGCATTGGATCTTGCCAGCACATTGTGAACACGGGCACCTTGATGTCTGTCTTGAATGCTTCTATCCAAACAGTTAGCCATTTTGGGGTTAGAAAAACCGTTATCATTGTGGACTCGCACTGTTTGGTCGTGCGAGGATCCAAGCTCAACTGACTCTACTCAGGGTCGCTTCAGGACGGCGGTTTTTCCATCTTCAGTCCACAGCCGTCGTCTTAACCGCCTTCAAAGATCCCAGCCCACCAGCACCAACATTTCTTAATGATTTCACGACGGCGGCTATTCTAAGCACTTTGTATTTCGCCGTAGTGGTTAGGATCGTCTTTATGCCGCAAACCTGAAATACCACATGAAGAAAGAGGGTCGCAATGTAGGTCATATTAAACCTAATTTATGTTCACAAGAAGTCGAAACGCTACGTTTAATCTTGCGAAATAATATCCCGCTTGTTTTCAGTACTTGCATATAATTGTGGCCTGTCTTGAAACCGTTGTTGCCACTGCTGTTCATGCTCGCTGCCTTGAATGCGCATGTACTTTAGAGTGTGCTTTCACTGCAAGCAAGTTGAGTGCTTTTCAGCATTCATGCGCATCAACTTTTAGATTTATAAGTCACATTCATCACTTTGACCAAATTACTCGTAACTCTTTTAGTTTCGACAACCATTTAGTAATGGGACAAACTTTGGTGACCGTTTAGTAACCTGAATTTGTTTTAGTGACCAATTAGTACGCTTTCCTCAAACCAATGACCAATAAGTAATTGCCCCATGCGACTACCCCAGATTTACTGTATATTGTACATTGTACATAATGCCCCACTGCGTACATGATTGCTGCAAGCATAGGAAAAAAAGCCGCACCGAGGTCTAATAATAAGTACCGAAT
>JAASFV010001014.1:0-12138 GCA_023334015.1 Globisporangium paddicum
ATCCTCCTGATAAAACGTTAGGAGCTGTCGGGAACAGAGTCGGATAGCCCAAATGTATGGAGCAAGCTTGGAGAGAAACAAGCAAAAGGTCCTTATAGCTTTTATCAGGGTCAAAGTCAAGCAACACCGCGACACCAGAAAATACATTCAAGGCGAGCCAATTCTGCCCCCTTGTTGCTCCCTTCTCAGTATGGCACATGTACACTTTGGAGAGACAAATCCTTGCTCTGGGCAACACTTTAGAAATCGCAAGCGCTTCACGTCACACATCAGACGTGTGTGGTGGTGTGGAGGGAGGCGTTTCACTCAATAGCTTATCCGAGTGCTGCTGGCTGGCTCGTTACATTTCCCGTGGGGTTTCGCACCATCCAAATACCAAGTCAAATCACCTCAGCTTTGAAAAATCGTGATGTTTAGGGTCTCATATTTCGGCTCCCTTTCTAAAGTGATCACGCTTTTCGCTGTCTCTTCTGCTCGCATACAATTTGCAAGTCGTGTGGGCTCTGGCTGCCCAAAATAGTGGCTGCCCAAAGAAAAAGAGAGAGAGGCTGTCCCTGCTCTTGTCGCTCCTCTCCTCTGCTCTTGTGCTTGTTTTGGGCTCAGCGCGGTTTCACTTTTTCGCAAACAACTTGTTGCTTGTGTCGTTGTTTGTTGGGCGCCACGAAACGCCATTCGCCTGCCAGCTTGCGCTCGTTTCACCGCAGTGCTCACTCTTCAATTTTCCCCGCCGCGGCACACGACCCGACCTCTCGACGCCCCGCTCGCCGACTGATCGATCGCCTCCGCGTCTACGAGGAAGAGAAAGGAATTCGACCCAAGGAGACGCGTTCGTTCGTTCTCCCCTGTCGCTTTCCCCAAGGACCAGTCCGTCACCATGGCCGACAAGATGTCTCTGCTGCGCGCGGAAGACGAAAGCGACGTGCCGCAGGTGTACAAGTCGCTCAACTTCAAGAGCATCCAGGACCCGTACTCGCACCGCGACGATGACATGCACAGCCGCTACTCGACGATCCGCGCCGACAACCTTGACAACATGCTCTCGGGCGGCCTCGAGCGCTTCTACAAAAAGTACAACCACCTCTCGCGCAAGATCAATCTGACGCTGCCGACCCCGGAGGTGCGCTTTGAGAACCTGTCGTTCTCGGTCGAAGTGCCGCTCCCGAAGAAGGCCAGCGACCAGGGAACCGTCGGATCATACCTCGAGAAGGTGCTCACACCGTGGCGCAAGCAGCCGACTGTGAACAAGGACGTGCTCCACCCGATGAGCGGTATCATCAAGCCCGGCTCGATGACGCTTATCCTCGCCAACCCTGGCGCGGGCAAGTCGACGTTCCTCAAGGCGCTCGCGGGCAAGCTGCAGAACAACAGCAAGACCAAGATCGGCGGTGAGATCCTCTACTCCGGTCTCCGCGGCGAGCAGATCGATCTGATCAAGCTCGTCGGTTTGGTTGACCAGCAGGACAATCACATCCCGACGCTGACCGTGCGCGAGACGTTCAAGTTCGCCGACTTATGCATGAACGGTCTCCCTGACGACCAGCCCGAGGAGATGCGCGACATTGCGGCGTTGAGAACCGAGCTCTTCATCCAGATCCTCGGTCTGACCAACTGCTCGGACACCGTCGTCGGTGACGCGCTTCTCCGTGGTGTCAGTGGCGGTGAGCGCAAGCGTGTGACTGTCGGCGAGATGCTCGTTGGCGGGCAGAGCTTGTTCCTGTGTGACGAAATCTCCACTGGTCTCGACAGTGCTGCCACGTACGACATCATGACGTCGCTGCGCACTTGGTGCGGAACCCTCGGCGGGTCCTCGATTGTGGCTCTTCTTCAGCCGACGCCAGAAGTTGTGGAGCTGTTCGACGATATCTTGATGGTGAACGAAGGCCACTTGATCTACCACGGCCCACGTACGGAGATCTTGAGCTATTTCCAGGAGCGCGGTTTCACGTGCCCGCCGCGTACCGATCCTGCCGATTTCCTGATCGAAGTCACGTCTGGTCGTGGTCGCATGTACGCGAACGGCAACGTCGAGATCTCGAAGCTGCCGATTTCGCCGGAGGACTTCAGCAACCTGTTCTACCAGTCGAGCATCTACAAGACGACGCACGACGCCCTGAGCAAGGGGTTCAACGAGAACCAGTTTGAGAACGCGGAAGACTTCAAGAAGGCGAAGAGCGTCGCGACCTTGGCTCGCACGAAGGGTCAGTCTGAGTTCGGACTTGCCTTCATTCCGAGCACCATGCTGCTGCTGAACCGCCAGAAGACGATTTGGCTTCGCGACCGACCGCTGCTATGGGGTAAGCTGTTCGAAGCTACGATTGTCGGCCTTGTGCTTGGTATGATCTTCTTCGATGTCGACCCGAAGTACTACCTGCGCATGATGTTTTTCAGCATTGGCGTGTTCCAGCGTCAGGCATGGCAGCAGATCACCATCTCGTTCCAGCTCCGTCAAGTTTTCTACAAGCAGCGCACGCGCAACTTCTTCCGAACGCTGTCGTATGCGATTGCTGAAAGCGTCGTGCAGATTCCAGTGAACTTGTCGGTGTCGTTCATCTTGGGAACGTTCTTCTACTTCATGAGTGGACTCACGCGAACCTTCGAGAAGTACATCGTGTACCTGCTGATCCTGGTCTGCTTCCAGCACGCGATTGGCGCTTACATGACGTTGCTGAGCTCGGTGTCTCCAAGTATCACGGTTGGCCAAGCGCTTGCTGGTGTCTCTGTGAGCTTCTTCCTGCTGTTCTCTGGCAACATCATCCTCGCCGACCTCATCCCGAACTACTGGATCTGGATGTACTGGTTCAACCCGCTTTCGTGGGCGTTGCGCAGTGTGATGCTGTCGGAGTTCAAGGGCGACAAATACAGTGACATCGTCAGTGCCGAAAAGCTGAAGAATTTCTCGATCTCACAAGGCAGTGGCTACATCTGGTTCGGCATCGCGATGCTCTTGGTGTACTACTTCTTCTTCACGTCTCTGAACGCGATGGCGCTCCACTTCATTCGCTACGAGCGTCACTTGGGCGTCACGGGCAAGGCGACGAAGACGGATGACGACGTGAACGAAAACGTTTACGTTGAAGTGGCGACTCCTGGTGCGCCTGTTGTCCCGATTGGCGAACGCGCGAAGGGTGGCGGTCTTCCTTTCGTCCCTGCGAACCTCTGCATCAAAAACCTGGAGTACTTCGTGACGCTTCCATCAGGCGAAGAGAAGCAACTTCTGAACGGTATTACTGCGCACTTCGAGCCTGGCCGCATGGTTGCGCTTATGGGTGCTACGGGCGCTGGCAAGACGACGCTGATGGATGTGATGGCTGGCCGCAAGACTGGTGGTCGCATCGTCGGTGAAATCATCGTCAACGGAGAGCCAAAGAACCTTGACAACTTCAGTCGAATTGCCGCGTATTGCGAGCAGATGGACATCCACTCGGAAGCTGCTACGATTTACGAGGCGCTGGTCTTCTCTGCGAACCTTCGTTTGCCACCGAACTTCACCTTCGATGAGCGAATGAACTTGGTGAACGAAACTTTGGAGCTTCTCGAGCTGACGATGATTTCAAGCGAGCTGATTAAGAACCTGTCGGTGGAGCAGAAGAAGCGTGTGACCATCGGTGTGGAAGTCGTGGCAAACCCGAGCATTCTGTTCCTGGACGAACCTACCAGTGGTCTGGACGCCCGCTCGGCCCAGATTGTGATGCGTGGTGTGCAGTCGATTGCCCGCACTGGCCGTACCGTACTCTGTACGATTCACCAGCCCAGCATTTCGATCTTCGAGCTCTTCGACGCGCTTCTCCTACTCCAGCGTGGTGGCTTCACCGCTTACTTCGGCGACCTCGGCAAGGACTCTGTGACTCTGCTCGAGTACCTGGCTTCGATCCCTGGCACTGAAGAAATTCGTCCTCAGTACAACCCAGCCACGTACATGCTTGAAGTCATCGGTGCTGGCATTGGCCGTGACGTCAAGGATTACTCGGTCGAGTACGCCAACAGTCCATTGTGCAAGGAGAACGACGCGCGCACCCTTGCGTTGTGTGACCCTCCTGCCGAGTTCGTGCGCTTCTCGACGATGAAATACGACCCAATTGCGACTCCATTCCTGAACCAGATGGCCAACCTCGCGAAGAAGCAGCGTTTGACGTACTGGCGCAACCCGCAGTACAACTTCTTGCGCATTTTCCTGTTCCCGCTCTTCGCCATCATCTTCGGCACCACGTTCTACCAGCTGGAGACGGACTCGTTGAAGAAGATCAACTCGCACATCGGCCTGATCTACAACAGCATGGACTTCATTGGTGTGATCAACTTGATGACGGTGCTGGAAATCACGTGCGCCGAGCGCGCCGTGTTTTACCGTGAGCGCATGTCGAACTACTACGGTCCGCTGCCGTACAGCTTGTCGCTGTTCTTCGCGGAGGTGCCGTACTTGGTCGTGGTGGGCGTGCTGTTCGTGGCGATCGAGTACTGGCTGGTGGGCTGGAGCAACAACGCGGGCGACTTCTTCTTCTTCATGTTCGTCTTCTTCCTGTACACGTCGCTGTGCACGTACGTGGGCCAGTGGATGTCTGCGCTGATGCCGAACGCTAAGGTCGCGAACGTTGCCGTCGGCGCACTCTCGTGCCTCTTCAACCTGTTCAGCGGCTACCTGCTCCCGCGTCCGCAGATGAAGTCGTTCTACAAGTGGTTCATTTACGTGATGCCCTCGAGCTACTCGCTCGCGGCTCTCGTCGGCGGCTTGTTTGGCGACAGCAATCAGCTTGTGCAATTGACGACGAACGGCCCCAATGTGACAGTGGCGGAGTACATCGAGATGGAGTACGACTTCAAGCCGGACTCCAAGTACAACTTTATGGCCGGCCTCATCGTCTTCTGGGTTGTGGTCCAGCTCGCGATCTACCTCACGCTCAAGTACGTGAGCCACCTGAAGAGATAAGCTACTGCTGTTGTCGACTGTCGTCATAAGAGCCTCTCTTGAGCTGCTCTTGCGGGTGTAGAAGAAACAACTGGTCTTTCATCTCTACAGCCTGCGTATACATTACTAAATAAAAAACAACCGACGATTTCTCAATATCAACTCTGTTGTGCTATTCAACCAAGAGCTTCCTGAGCCAAAACAAAGCAATGAATTTGTAACTTTGTAGATGACCATTGTTGCTGGAGTCACATCATGGGCTGCTTGTTCTGGTGATGACAGCAGAAGAAGACCTAGTTGAGCGGGTCCACGAGCCCGTCCTTGGAGTACTCACGCAGGATGGCCGGGATGGACGTGGGCGGGATCATGCCGAGCTCCGTCACGACCATGGACACATACTCGCTGGGCGTCACGTCGTACACGAGGTTGAGCAGCTTGAGGTCCGGAATGTCGCGCCAGTCCGAGAGCACGTGGCCATTGCCACCACTCGAGCGACGGCGCGCCTTCTCGGTGCAGAAGGATGACACGAGCTCGTCCGGGTCGCGCAACTCGTTGTGCGTGACCGAGTCGAGCTGCACGCGGTCCGAGAACTTGTACGTCTCGCAGCAGAAGAGTACGGGTACGTTGCTCTCGCGCGCGGTCATGGCCACGAGCGCCGTGCCCACCCGGCCCACGGCCACACCGTTGCTCATGAATGCCGAGGCGCCTAGCAACACCTTGGTCACGTCACGCATTATGTACGACAGCGCGTTGATGTGCAGGTACGTGCACTGGAGGCCGGCATCCGCGAGGCTCTTGACGAGCTTCTTGCCCTCAAAGTGCGGCCGCGAGTCCACGACCACGACGCGGAACGCCACCTTGCGCAGCTCGTGGGCCTCTTTCAATATCATCTCGACCACGTTCGAGCGCGCGTACGTGAGCACTACGTCCCCCTCAGCAATCTTGGACTGCGCGTGCTTGGAGACCGCGCGCATGGCCAACAGGATGCGACTCTGGATGTACTCGTCAATCTCGGACACGATCTGCTTCTTGGCCTCATCATCACTCAGCTCGGGCGGCGTCGTGCTGATGATGCTGCGCAGGCTGCGGATCGCGTTGCCCATGCTGATGCAGTGCGGGCGGCAGTCGATCAGGTATTGGATCAGCGGCCGCAGCGATTTGTCCAGGTCACGGCTCAGCAGCTTGTTCACAGGCGTGACGTAGTCGGCGATCACCTCCTTGAACGCGTTGAGCATCGCGATGCAGCGCGCATTGCCGCCCGAGATCTTGCCCTCGGCGTACTTGAGCCCTAGTGAGAGCACGGCCGGGTGGATCTCCTTGTTGGAGAAGCCCACGTTGAGCGACAGCGACGACTCGCGCTCGTACTGCGGCAGGTGCGAGAAGAGCGGCACGTGCTTCTGCGCCTGCGTGCGCATGACCACGGACGCCTTGGAGCGCTTCGCGATCTTTTTCGCGTCGTCATATTGCAGGCGCACGCCACTCGCCGCGACGACCTCGGGCTTCTTGTTGAGCTTCGCGGCTGGGGCCTCGGCTACTGGACCTGCACGCTGCGCCTCCTGCATCGCGCGACGCTCCTGCTTGGTCAGCTTCTCACGCTTGGGCGCGGGCACGCCGCCCTTTGCGGCAAACGCCTCCGCCGCTATATACGTATACCATATAAAATCAATCGAAGTGTACGATAGAGTGATTAACTCAAGTAAATCAAGCACTGTACCCAGCTTCTTGCGCTCGGCCTTGGACAGCTGCTTGGCCTCGGCCTCGGTCTGCTGCTTGGCTTCTTCGACTGAGTTTGGTTACCCACACCACGATTCCACTTAGTACAGCAGTCATAACGTCAAATAGATACCATAACATGAATGTTACCGTTGCTGGCGTCCGATGCTGATGGCCCTAGACTCAGGCCCTCCATCGAGCCCTGCCATCGCAGCCACATACCCATAATCAGTAACGTGTTCACAATAACAATCTCAATGGACATGACGGGATGCTACTTACTGCTGCGTCGTTGACGGCCGATGGGTTGCTGGGTGACGGCGACCAGCCCTGCAGTTGGCTCCTGGCAGCGAGCAAAGACAACACAGACATACGCATCGTGAGCTCCACACATAGAGCGCGTATCGACCCAGCAATTTGCACACACAACGCAACACCACTCACTCGTACTGCTCCTTCGTGGTAGCGCCCTTCTTCTTGTTGGAAGCGTCGAGGATGCTCTCTGCACAATAACAACAGCACCAGCAAGCCATCGAGATGAGAACAAAACGCACATCGTATCCATCGATGGCGTCAGCGCAATGCCGGCTGCAACGCATTAAACGTCTGTGCAGACGCCGTGTACAGTATTATTATAGAGAGAGGAGCCTGCGGAGCACACACACGCACCGAGCTGCTTGAGGTCGGCGCCGGGGGCGAGCAGGGGGGACGTCTTCGCGTCTGCCATGGCACTTCCTTTCTTGAGTGCGTTCTGTTCCAGTCGCGTGATTCCAGGCATTTCATTTCAACCAATCAGAAAAAATCATGAATGAAGGATTTGGATTGGATGAAAATGGGTAGGTGGATGGCAACCCAACTTTAGAGATGAGTTTATTAATATGTAGCCACAAGTACGAGCAGGAGGATTCTTGTGGTGTCATGTGCACAACTCGCTGCTTGCAAGTCTTTTATAAACCGCACATCTATTGCTGACGATGAAATGCAGCTTGTTACGACACCTAGCTGTTTGGAGACTGGGCTGCCATGAGTGGCATGCAGGCAGACCACTCCAGGTCCACACATGCTCCACTACCTCTCTCAGCTACCACAGTTTCCCAGAACTGGCACACTGCACCGTCTTCCAAACGGTTCCATCTAAAGGCTCTTTGAGCTCACTTCGCTTCTGGTGTGTTCATCCCGATGATAGCAGTCAGCTTGATCAGCTTGCCCTTCGGCGATGGCTTCGTGAAGAGGTCAGCAGGATTCTCGGCACTCGCGATCTTCCAGAGGCGCACGCTCCCGTTCTCAACCTGCTCGCGCATGTAGTGTCATTTCATCTCAGTATGGTGCGTGCGATGCCTGAAGGTCGGATCGGTTGCCCTGATGTACGAGCTCTGGTTGTCGACATCGATTGCTAACTCGCTCGTCTCACTTGTCTTGATCTCGCGGAGCAGGTTCGGTAGCGCCTTGCCTTCAATGCATGCTTCACAGACAGCGACGTATTTCGCCTCGGCTATGGACTACGCGGTGGTCATCCGCCGTTGTGATGCCCACGACACAGCACCACCACTGAGGGTGAACACGAACCCCGTTGTGCTTTTTCGCGACTCCAAGTTATCAGCCCAGTCGCTGTCGGGATACCCGTGCACGTGGATGCCAAGGTCAATGACATCTCCACGGCGATACTTGATGCCCTTTCTTATTATCTCGATCAAATAGCCCAGCACCTTCTCCACACCACCGATGTGTTGCTCGCTAGGGTTCTGAACGAAGCGGCTGAGTTGCTCCACTACGTTCAATCTGGGCGTGTACAAGGTACATCAGAGCTCCTATTGCTTCTCTGTACTGGAATTTCGCGCTCACGCGCTGTTGGGTTGATGATGTGTTGCTCGTGCACGTTGTCGTTGTCTCCATAGGTATCTGCGTAGTGTTTGAGTGCTTGTCGAAGCCAAAGTGCTCAGGCACTTTGCGTATTGTTCTTGGTGGATCGTGGTGGCGCCACTTGCCTCATCGTCTTCGACTTGAATTCCCAAGTACTGGTGCAGTCTCCCGAAGCCCTTGACCCGTACGTCTCGTCCAGATTCTGAAAGAGCTTGATCTTGAAGGCTTCGCTATTGCTCACGCAGATGAGATTATCCACGTAGACCAGCACAAGCGCCACAACGCAGTTCTTCTTGTAAACATAGAGGCACAGATCGGTCTTGGATCGTTTGAACTCCTTGTCAATAAACCACTGGTTGATCTCCTAGTTACATTCTCTTCTTGATTGATGCAGGCCGTACTGTAGTAAAACGACGGGAAGAAAAGTGGAACTGATCCATCAAAGGATCGGACGAGATCTACTATGAGAGAGCTGGTAGTGCGATCCGTCAATAGAACTCGTCGGGGAGACCCGTCGAAGGATCATCTGTGAGATCTGCCACGGGGGGTTTGCTGAGAGGCCAGATCGGTCAACGATTAGCACCAGGGATGGTGAGAACTGGCCTTTATGGTCTTTAACCCACGACATGCTATGAAGTCGACAGATGAATTCTATGACATTAGAAAGGAGTGATGGCAAGCGAAGAAGATCGGTCAGGAAACGCCAAGTTTATAATAGGAATTACAATAGGGGCATTAGGCCACTCAGTACAGTCTGCAATTTGAAATTTACAGCAAACAATTTCAAGTCGTCTAGCATCGGTAATCCCAGGTGGCCAAGCATCTCTCAGTACGCGAGTGCTCAACCCCACCCACACCCATGTCTAATAGGAAAGCACGTAAAACATCCGCCCAATCACGTCGAAGAAGGTTACCAGGGATCTTGCCACTCTTAGCCTATTGGAAATCCACAGTTCCAAGCAGATCGACGTGATCTCTGCCTGTGGTACGTAAACGTCCTCGAGCGCCGCGCTCTCGGTGTCTGTTCGCGCTCGGTCTGTCGACCATTCCAACATTCTCATCGAACCCAAGCGGTCTCCTTTCCAGGGATTCCTTTGAAAAAACGTGTGTATGGAGCCAGGGTACGCCCTCACGCCCATTGCGAACGTTCAGGGCCCTCCAACCCTCGGACCCCTGCCCCAACTGACTCGAGTGGATATAAGTATCTCCGCTCGGCCTTGCGCTATCTTGATCCGCGAACTCCTGAACTTTTTCATCGCTCTCCTCGCCGACTACACACGCCGGTAAAGAGACTCGTCCATTGATTTATGCTGTAGCGCTTCGGATCCGACACTAAAAGAATTTTGCTTGTGGGTTTACCACAGTACAGCGCCTTGCGCACGGCGTACGTCTGGTGGCCAGCGTATCCCTCTATGCCATGGATGTACTGGACCTCTTGCAGGTCCGCGTTCAAGTATGCAGTGTTTATTATGTCTGCTTGCCACATACATATGTTCAAATGCGCTACCAGCGCGAGAAACAGGCGAAACGACGAGCTACACGCAACTGGCTTGAAGGTATCATGGTAGTCCACACCCACGATTTGCTTGGAGCCTCTTGCGACGAGGCGCGCCTTGAACCTCACCATATATTCTTGCTCATTTGTCTTTACAGTCAAGCTCCACTTGGTGGAGATGGCTTGTCTCTCTGCTGGAATTGCGTGGATCAGGTCCAGAACGCGTTTGGCTCATAGCATCAACTTCTGCGCCCATGGCATACTTCCACTGAAGCACCTGGGGCGACTTCATTGCCTCATGGTAATTGCGTGGTAGCCTGATGTTTTCCAGTCCCAAGCGACCGGCAAGCTTGCTTTTCCGATTCAATACTGAGTAGATCAGGAAATCATCGTATTTCTTTGGTAGTTTGATGTTACGCTTAGACCTAGTATGCACGTCATCGAGCTCGACAAGCAATTTGCGCCGACTCCCAATCGACTGCGCAGGCATCTCGCCATACTGGTCAACGTGCATGCGACGTTGATTGTGCAGGTCATGGCAGTGTCTGGCAAGATCATCTCGCTCTGCTGGATCTCGCTCTCCAACTGTCTCATGTCACGAACCACTTCCGCTTCGCTCGCCGATGCGTATTCAATGGCTCTGATGGCTCGACCGCCGCACTGCTGCTCCTGTCCTCCGACTCAGGCTCGGGTCCTCATCATCGCTCAACTCTTGGTTATCATCACTGCTGTCGCTGGAGTTTGTGGTCTCTAGTTCATAGTCGCTGTCGCCCGTGGACTCAGATTCGTAGTTATTGTCGTATCTTGGTGGTTCCGTGTCACACTCTTCTTCATAGTCTGGGAACTCGTCATCGGGTACATGCTCGTTGACTGCTTCACCAGGGCCCACGCGGATGACCAGCGCGCCTCCAGTGGGTGTATCAGCATCATGATGAGCTTTGTGGCATAACGGGTTCGAAAATTCTGGGAAAAGGCTACATCCATCAGCAGTCGGCAGGAGACGGGAAATAGCGTAATCAAGATTACCAAAATCAACTACGATCGTTCGTCCCCACCATAATCGTCGATCCCCGTCGTCGATCCAGGATCCCAATTGCCAAACTCAGCCTCCGATCTCCGATCGTCGAGCAATGAGATGAATGCGCAAGCCTGGCTGGAGTGAGCAAACAGGAGGATGTCCGCACCCCGCGATGAGTGCTAATGCGCGAGGAAGAGGTCCAAAGTGAGTGCGGCCACACGACAAGAGAAGTGGAAATCCAGTGCAGATCAGATGCGATGTAGAGGAGCAACGAGAGTCCAGAACGGCAGAAAGTGCAGAGCGAATGAGGGTGGATAGCGGGGAAACCCCCAAGAGGATCGCCTTGACGGACAAGCAGAGTAGTAAGTAGACCAAGAGGATAATAGTTCAACAGCGTTTAGAGTCAATACGGTTCGGAATTTTCCTTGTCCTGCACACATCCCAGTCCATTTCGGCGCGACTTCGCACGTAGCACAGAGGCGAGGCCCGTTCTCATCAACGCCAGCACCTGGTACTACCGGGTCTGACATCTCAAGATCGCCGAAGAGCCGAACCGCAGACTCGATCGACTTGTGGTCGAGGCCGCTTCACCACAGGAGGATCACAGTGGATCCGTAGTGGTCTCTGCGTCCTATTTCGTGCCGAGAGCCCAGATCTTCACTCAGGATTTCCCTCTCGCACGCGTGCTACATACCAGATCCTCAGATCCCTGACGTGCACACCTGTGCTACGCACTGAACCCTTGGATCCTCCATGTGCACATTCTCACAGTATCAAGCAAGTCGATTTCGGGACTTGCTTGCGACACTCCGTTGTGTCGATCGTCGATCTGCCCTGCTAATCGTCGACCTGCGCGCTCCCTTCGATCGCCGATCAGCTCTGCCGATCCCCGACTTACGGAGCCCCGCGTCTCGATCCGCCCACTCATCCTCGACCGAAGCACGTTTGTTGGAGATGATGCTGAGAAGGGAGCAACAAGGGGGCAGAATTGGCTCGCCTTGAATGTACTTTCTGGTGTCGCGGTGTTGCTTGACTTTGACCCTGATAAAAGCTATAAGGACCTTTTGCTTGTTTCTCTCCAAGCTTGCTCCATACATTTGGGCTATCCGACTCTGTTCCCGACAGCTCCTAACGTTTTATCAGGAGGAT
>JAASFV010001015.1:0-12122 GCA_023334015.1 Globisporangium paddicum
ATTCCAGCGCCTTGTGCGCGAGATCGCGCAGGACTACAAGACGGACTTGCGCTTCCAGAGCACGGCCATTCTGGCGCTGCAGGAGGCCTCGGAGGCCTACCTCGTGGGCCTCTTCGAGGACACCAACCTGTGCGCGATCCATGCCAAGCGTGTGACCATCATGCCTAAGGACATCCAGCTCGCGCGTCGTATCCGCGGCGAGCGCACGTAAGCAGCATGTTATTTTTTTTCATTCCTCAGATAACTTGATTTGCTATTCTTATTGATGCAGAGAGAGTGCACGAGCATGCTATAATAGCAGCGACGCTCAACTCTGCAGCATGTAGTACATTAATTTATTTCGCAAACATCAATCGCCACAGTCTCCATAGCATGTTTCCATCCGAGCTTCGTTATGCCACCACTATGAGCTCGTGTTGCTGTTGTTTGACATGGTCAAATCTGTCCCTTTTTTGTAAATGGCGTGGTCCACATCAGCGCACCGGACCTCAACCGCATCACTACCGGTATCACAGTTCGCAATAACAAGAGAGAAGGAAAAAAAAGCAGAATGAACACGAACGTGAAGCGGCTGCGCAAGGAGCTGCAGGAACTCAAGAAGCACCCGGAGGAGGACATGGTGCTCTACCCGGAGGAGGACACCATCATGAAGTGGCGCGCGTTCATCCGCGGCCCCAAGGACACGCCCTTCGAGGACCGCAGCTTTGAACTCGCGATCCACACCACGCCGCTCTACCCCATGGAGCCGCCCAAGATGAAGTTTGTCACCAAAATCTTCCACCCGAACGTGCACTTTAAGGTGCGTGGGCCCTTATAGCATGCTGTCTATGGGCCTGTGCGTATGTTTGTGGCTCACTATGCGTTGTGCTGTAGGACGGGAGCATCTGTCTCGACATTCTCAAGCGAGAATGGTCGCCCGCCTGGACGCTGCGGGTACGTGAAGCGAGCTATTGTACTGTGCGTATGTATCACTGCTAACTGTGACTGTGTGACTCTCGCAGGCATCGTGTCTGGCGGTCATATCGCTGCTGTCGGACCCTGCCGCAGACTCGCCACTGAACTGCGACGCAGGTATTTATTTATTTTCTTCATTGTCGCTGCAATTCTGTGTGGGTGCTGATGCTTTTTGATTATCATTTTGCTGAATTAATAAAATGATTTAGGCAACATGATCCGCGCGGGCGACATGCTTGCGTACAACACGATGGCGGAGATGTACACGAAGGAGTTTGGGCTGCTTGAGCTGCCGAAGGACCCGTTCTAGCTCAAGTCTACCATCGGTATTTAGATTCGCAACTCAACTTCCAGCGCAGCGTGTCAAGGAGCTCACGAGTCCGCCTATCGGCACCTCAGCAGGATGAAGAACAGCGCTGCGAATGGAAAGATGCCCATCTCTGTGCGTGTGGTTTGTATCATGACTGTCTGAATATCTTCTTTGCCTCATTTTTTCCTCTTATCATTGTATCACTCGACGGACGCTGTGCTTTTTGCCAAATCCCCATAGTACGCGGTCACAACCTTGAGCTGCTTGTTCAGAAAAATCTTCTCGCACTCGACGAGCTCCTCGGGCGCGAGCGCTTCAAGATCCGCATCTGGAGTCGTCTTTGGCAGGTAATACGCAATGTTCTTGGTCACCAGACGCGCTTTCTCAAAGAGGTCGCGGCCCGAGACACCCTTGATGACCATCTCGTCCAGGTCAAAGCTGTCACGGCTGTAGCGCAACCCGCCCCAGGGCGGCGAGAGGAAGACTACATCAGCTTTGAGTCTGGGCAGAATCTCGACCGAGTTACCCACGATCCACTCGATCTTGTGCGTCACGCCGTAGATCGCCGCGTTGTGCCGCGCCATGCGGATCTTCTCGGGGTCAATGTCGATCGCGATCACGTGCTTGCAATGCATTGCCAGCTGGATCACGTTGCCGCCGCAGCCGGCGAACGGATCCACGACCACGTCGCATTTGAGGCGCAACGCGATGTGCTCAGCGATCGCCTGGGGCGTGACCTGAAGCAAAGAGACAGACTCGTCAAAGATTGACTTTGCTTTAGGGACCCACAGCAGAGGGACAGCAAGAAGGACGTACCGAATACCAGCTTTCGTGGTCGAGCAAGATGCCGTCCTCGTACTTGTAGAAAAGATGCTTACGCTGCTTCCAGAATTTGAAGATTTCGGGGTCCACTGCAGATACACAAATGAAAACAAAAAGGTTTCGGCTCTTCAGTTGGACAGTGACACCTCATAGAAGCGACCAGGCAGGACGAAAACATACCTTGGGTGGGGTTGACTGACTGCATGACAGCAACAGCAGACTCACCATTCAGCGCACACTCTGTGAGCTCTCCATCGGGTGATTCGTCTACTGGGACCTCCTCGTTGCCTTCAGGAGCGAGCTGCTCGACAGCTTCAACGACCCGCTCGACCACTTCGCCGTCCGAGTCATACTTGACGTGCACTTTCTCCATTCTGACGGGTTCTGTAGGCGTAGTGTAGTTGCTGTTGGCAATGGCTGTGGAGCTCTTGAAAAATGCGTTCTCATCGCCACCGTCAACAACTCGTTTGCGCTTCTTCCTGCTGCTATTGGTGGGGCCACTCTGCTGCTTCTTTGAGCCAAAGCTCATGGGCAAACTGTCTGCAGCGAGCCCTGCGGCCGTCATTTCCTCGAGCAGTTGGCTCTGTGCGGCCTCAAAATGGCTCTCGTCGGCGTCGGCTTCGTCGTCCTCATCATTATTGGAACTTTGCTGAACGCGGCGGCGCTTGAGGCCGCGTTTGCTCTTGGCAGCGGGCGCCTGTAACACATAAAAGCGAGTGCGTTAGCTGCTGCGGCAAACAGAGCGCCACATAGGAGGACAGTAACACGCGTACCGTGTCAATGGAGGTCTCGCCATTGCGACTGAGCAGCCGCACGACGGACTTGCCCATGGCTTTTTCGTGGTTGGCGTTGGGCAAAAGTGGGTAAATTACAGTATATTCTCTACAGTCGCATAATATCAGGGATCTTTCACAGTTGTATGCAAATGAAAGGGCTCTTGCATTAGGAGAGGTGGATGTCCAGTACTAATATGTCATAGTGGGCAGTGTTTACTAGCTAAATATGCAATTTCAAAATCTTGCCATTTCCATGATGCTCACATTTTTGGCATCGCAAAATGAGAATGATGCGCGTTGTATGGCTACGACTCGCAGTGCTCGCCACTGTTGCTACTCGTATACACGCATTCTCCGCGAGTGCAGCGACAGCAGCACCTGCTTCTCCAGCCCACGCTGCTGCCGGCGACGTCGGCTGGTCGCTGTTGACAGCGAATGGCAGCGCCAAGGACAACCCACACAAGATCGCATGGACTGATGGCAACAGGGAAGAGCTCCATAGTGTGTGCGCACTCGATGTGCTTCGCGTCCTAGTGGAGTGGCGACTGCCACATGAAGCAGCGGATGCGCTACTCCGGCAGAGCGTGAACAAGAAGAACTGGCGGCAGCAGAAGCATGCAGCTGGCGGCTGGGACGCTCACATCCACTCGACGCTGGAGCTCATTGCTGTCAACACTGACACAGTCAGTGTTGAGACTGTGGTCGCCAGCTCGCTGCTTTCTGAAAGATCACTCGCTAGCGCTTTGGCTGATATGGACGCCATCAAGAGCCTGCACGCGCGAATCGAGCAGCTCTTAGAGGACAACAAGCGAGTGCTCGTGTGCGAATTTGACGACGAGCTCTGCACTCCGAACCTCATCGGCATCCACCTGCCGGACATTCTCTCTGACGACCAGCCGTTTGAAACCAACCACAAGATCGTGTTCGAGTTTGCGCAGCCGACAAATCGCCCCGTGGCGCACACGAAGCAGGACATTGACCGCTATGTTCGCTTCACCGAGTACTTGGGCGACGAGATGACGGGTATATGGAGCGACGATGGGAGGGTCCTGGAGATTAAGGTGCTTGCGGTCGACTCGGAGAAGCTCAAGCCGACCCAGGAGCTCATGCAGGGGCTGCTGCAGACGACACTCCAGCCCAGCAGCTCTATTGACAGTAATGCTCATGTGCTGGAAGATAAACCTGATGAATTTGGGTTTACAACAGCGATGCTGGTTGACCAAGGACACTTTCGAATCGAGCCTCTGGGTCTGTATCGCGTGCGTCTGGTGATCTCAGCCAGCGAGTTGGACCACGTGCTCTTTGTTACCGAATCGCCAGCTTTCCAAGTTGTCCAGTGTGAAGACCAAGCGACGACCGTGTTGCTGCGCTCGTCACTAGCAGCGATTGTTTCGAGCCAATCGCATCGTGAACATCAAGACGACCAGTCGCTAGCTATGAAGCCGAGCTTCTCGCTAGATGGCGTGATCACCCTTGCGGGTCAGGAGGGCTTTGTTCTGCCACATTCAGCGATACGCATGCAGGAACCTGGCTCCTGGAGTTTGAGTTTCTGGATTTTCTCGACCCAGGACGCCACTGGCGGCTTCCGGTCGCTCTTTTTCAATGGCGACGGCACAGGGGATATGCGGACGTCGTCTGTATGGTGGAAACCCGACGAGAACAAGCTCGTGTTGCGTGTGAGTACAAATGTGAGCCTGGACGTGGGCATGGACAGCGAGCAGCTCATCTCACAGAACCAGTGGGTGCACATGGGCTTCAGCTTCCGCAACTGCTCGAGCTCAGCTGGCAATGACGATAGTCCTGCGATCATCTCAGAGAGCACTCACTGCGTGAACTCAAGTCACTCCGAGCGGCCCTGGTTCTACGCAATCTCGTTCTATGTTAACGGAGTGCTGGACAAGGAAGTGTACTTTTATGCACCAGCAATCGCGAACAGCGGTCCACTGCACGTGGGGAAAGGTCCGTGGACCGACGGCATGCGGGGCTTCATGAGCAACTTGAAAGTATTTCCCGAACCGATTTCTGAGGCTCACCATCGCGAGATGTTTTTGCGAGAACGAGACGCGCACTTAAACTTCCCATCAGATTTTTTGAGTGAAGGCTTCAATGATGAGCGTGGTGCAGTGCAGCTTGAAGGCGGATCAAAAGACGCCAAGGCGATCGACTGGAGTCGTCCTGCGCTGCAGATCTCGTATTTGCTTCAGCGACGCAAGTCAGAATCATCGAGCAGCTCTGGTAGCACACAGTTGGTGGTGACTGCCAGCAATGTTGCAACTGCCAGCAATGTTGCAACTGCCAGCAACCTCAAGAGTTTACAAGACCAGGTGTACCACCAAGCAACGCAGGTGCTGAGATCCTGTGACCGCAGTGGCTGGGATATCCTGCTTGAAGCTGCCGAGCTTGGTCATCCGGAGGCACTGCACGATGTCGGGAAGGCGCACTTGTACGGGTCGTACGAGTTGCCAGACTCCTGTGCTGAGGTCTTTTCGTCGTCTGGTGGGAGTGCAGCTTCGCCATCGTCCTTGAGTATTCTAGTCAAACAAGACTTCTCGCTCGCAAGGGACCAACTGGAGGCGGCGCTTAACGGTGGAGTCTGGGATGCAGGCAAGTACATGGTGCTGCTGCTCGCATCTTCACGAGTTGGCCAAGAAGCCGAAAACAACGCCAGCCTTGGACACAAACCATCGCTGGCAAACCTCACAATAGGGCTGTTTCACTTGGCTGCGATGGCCGGCAGGAAAGATGCGTTTGTGGTCCTCGCGCGGCGCTACGCTCTTGGTGACGGGGTCCCTCAGGCTTCACGAGACATTGGAGTGTACCACTACTACCACTCTGCAGTGGATGCATCTGCTGCGTATCACGAGCGCGGCAAGCAGCCACTGCACGAGATGAACCGACTGTACGACGGACTGAAGGTCGACCTCACCAAGGGCCAACTCGGAGACGACGACGAGCTCATACAATTTCAAAAACTGCGTGCCGAGCAGGGGGACGTGGACGCTATGGCGGCGATCGGAGACCTGTACTACTGGGGCGCGCGTGGGATGCCGCGGGACCACGTGCAGGCTCACAGGTATTTCTCCCGCGCTGCGGACGCTGGTCACGTGAGCTCGCAGTCGGCGCTTGCTGGGATGCTCTTGAAGGGCGAGGGAGCGCCGCAGAATAATGACAGCGCGATTGTCTGGTACGAAAAAGCCGCAGCGCACAATCACACGCGCGCACTGAATGGCTTGGGCTTCATCCACTTCCACGGCAGCGGCGGCGTCGTGGAGAACAAGACCCTGGCGCTCCAGTTCTTTGAGCGCTCGGCCGCGAACGAAGAGGATGGCGACAGTGTCTTCAATGCTGGCTACTGCCACGCCTTCGGACTCGGCACGCTGGTCAATGTCACGCGCGCGATGCATTTCTACGAGATTGCTGCTCGAAAGTTCGGACATTTTGATGCGATCTTCGAGATGGGCAAGGTCTGGATGGTCGGCGTCAACAGTGTTGTGAACCGCAACATAGAGCTTGCACATATGTACTTGAAGGCGGCGTCGGATGCTGGCAGGTGGGGAAAATGCGTCCGGAAGGCGTTCAACCTGTACTTGGCTGGTGACTTTCAGCGCGCGGCCGTACTGTACCACGAAGCTCAAGAGTATGGCTACCCAGTGGCGACGAGCAACTTGGCGTTCTTGTACGACCAGCACCTGCTGAAGCCAGGTGACGTTGAGAGTGAGATGCGCGCACTCACGTTTCTCAGGCAGACGAGTCTTCAAAACAGCGACAAGGAGGTGCTCGTGCGCATTGGCGATTACTACTTCTACGGCCTCGCTGGGCTGCAGCCGAATGCTCAGGAGGCGGTCCGCTGGTACAGTCGAGCGAGTGCTGAGGGGGTCGACGCTGGCGCGTATAGTGTTGGCCACATGCACGAGTATGGAATCGGCGTGCCGGTGAATTTGGACCGAGCAGAGCGGTACTACAGACGCGTTCTGGAGCTGGCGTCGGACTCGAGAGAGGTGGCGATTGTCGTCCGCATTGCGCTCGCTCGCCTGGCGTTCCGCAAGTGGTTTCAGCACACACCACTTGGAGACTTTGTCACTGCACCGGGTCAGCCATCCTACCAGAACGGCAGCAACAACACCACGAGGCTGCAATTTTCTGAGCTTGGAGGGATTGGACTGGAGAAGTTCTGGGAGTCAGGCTGGATCAGCTTGGCGACATTGTCCCCAGTGTTGCTGGCACTCGGCCTCACAGTCTATGGGTTCTTCTACATCAGGAGAAGTGCCTGAGCAAATAAATATGAGTAGGTGTGTGTAGAAGAATTAAAAGCGTTGCGCTCGAACGTATCTGGATACACAACTAGGAACCACTCGTAGCAAGAAAGGAAAAGAAAAAAAATACACTGTCTTTGGTTACATGTGGTCGCTTGGGTCCATCGACGTGACGAGAGTGAGCGCGCAATTGTGCGAGCAGCCTGTCGGACACACGTTATCATGGGCGAACCATTCCGCCAAGTGCTCCAGGTGGCCGCCATGCGAGCACACGGGACACCAGACGTACAACCCGCGCACTGGCAATTGACTGAGAGAGAACATTGCAAGCCCACAATTCACGTTGTTAGAGCCCGTTTCAGCACAGCAGAGAAGCGAACAGCTCCAGAGTTTACCAGATAGAGCATCGGGTCGCACGATTCCGGCAGTTGGAGCAGAGTGCAGCTGGTGCGCCTTCAGCGTTTGGGTTGTTGGGCGCGTACGACTCGAATGGCTTGGAGCAGCTTGAACAATTGAAGTACACGCTCGTGGATTTCTACAACACACAACAAGAAAGGATCACCACCACCTTCTCTTCCTCAAGACAGCCATATCAGCACGTACCATGTTCATTTGTCGGATCGACTGGTCCGAACAGCTCGAGACGAGCTCGTTCGCAGCCGAGTAGATCCGCAGTTGGTGGAGCAGGTCGATATAGTGCATGTAGATCTGCTGCAGCCACGATTTGCCCATCACTTTCTCGACATTCGCCACTTTGCTCACAACCACGGCGATCGCGACGCAAGTCTGTAGATCGCCAATGTCCGCGTAGTACTCAAGCAGTTCCTTCAGCACACCATCTCGTAGGTGACTCAGCTCGCCATGCACAGCATTCCCATGCACGATCATTGGGGACGACGATGTCGTCGCGTCGTTGGTCTTGCGTACACCACTCGCTCCAGTGGTTGCGTTCGCTCGATCAGTCACACCATCGCGAGTGTTGCCTCGGCCATTTACGTCATAGTACGGATACGGGTCGAACCCTTCCATTGCCTGCGGATTAACGTGGTCCAGCTGCTCGAGCAGCATCGTAGTCTGGTTCGGGTTCGCATTCCCATGATGCGCGAATTCGTCCAAGTGCTTGGCATCCTTGCGAGTTCCCAGTCCGCCGTCGTTGTGGTGGCTGTGGTCGTCTGTGTCCATTGACATCACCGACGTCGAGTCTTCACTCCTCGTCTCAGCAATGTAGTGATGCTGCTGCTGTTGGTGCTCTGGTGGAGGCGTGTAGTATTTCGGAGCACAATTGTCTTTCGCAAGTGCTTCTTGGGTATCCACCACCTTGGCCACGCTTTCCTTTGCCTCTTCCTCTGTCTCGTACAGGACTTCGAGAATCCGCCACATCTGGCACAAGTGCGAGTTGCCTGTCACGAACGCCGCAAGTGCATTGTGTGCACACATCTGCGCAAAACTGAGCTCTTCGGCATCTTCTGCCTTGCTAGCACTGAAGAACTTGTACTGTATGGCGAGAAAGCGAAACGTGTCTTCGTCAAAGCCAAAAGACTCCTTGAGCTGGAGCCCATGCTCAAACTGCGATCGCATCATCTCCACTTGCAGCTGCGCGTTAGCGTACTCTTCCTCGTTGCCCTTAAGGATTTGCTCCATCTGGCTCGCTTTCGTCACGCTTTGCATCGACACGAGGGATACGAGCGCTCGCGGTGCAGCGGATCCTGGTAAGAATGTAAGCGCGGGTGACGAAGTCGCTGACATACTCCCTGACGATTGGTTCTGGTTTGCGTAATGGAGAGCGCGTCGATTGTCGTAGCTGCCGTCACCATTCGAGTTGACGAGGTTGTTTCCACTGCCATTGCCTCCATGCATGCTTTGGAGGTTCTGCTGCGACGTGTTGCCAATGGAATGGCGAACAATTCCTCCAGGTCCGGGACCTCCTGCCGCTGAGCCACCCATGTTGCCAAGTGACCGGTAGTTAGACGCACCAGACAGGTTCCCAGTGCTGCCCCCTGCCATGGTTGCGAGGTTCCCGCTACTGCTGCTACTAGGCCGTCCACCGGTTACCTTTGGGGGTAACGGAGGAGCTTGAGCACCAGCGAGACTTCGACCGGATCTCATATTCTGCAGCTGCTGATGAGCATGATCAACATCGTCATGTCTATCGGAGCTAAGTGAGCCAAACGGAGACCCAGTTCCCTTGCGATCACCGTACGATGAACCGCCAGGCGCAACATCTGTGACAGTAAACAGCGAACTCGAGACACTGGAGTGTCGGTGGATTTTCAGCGAAGCGCACGTGCGATCTAATTAATCAGTAGTCAAAGTTAGTCACTTCAAACGGATTCACCTTTGTCTCAATCGTGGAATGGTGAGCTTACCAACAAAGTCGTGCGAGAACGCCATTTGGCCCTTTGAATTGAGCGCCAGCGCTGTTGTTGGGAGCGATTGGTGGGGCTTGAACGAGTCGGCAAGCGAGTGGAGCTTCAAAGTGCCGTCCTTGGAGCATGCGAGCATGTGCTGCCAGTAATTGTGGCCTTCCCAGTCGGAGATCACTTCCGGGTTCCCAAACGCTGGAGACGTTGGTGTGTCCATCCACGAGATGCCGGACGCAATGTCCGTGTGGCCCTTCATCGACGCGATGGGGATGAACGGCCGCTGCACATCCCACACGTGGATGCTGTTGTCCATCAGCGAGGCACTCGTGGCGATATGGTCGACGCAATTCGGTCGCCACTGTACACGTCCGACACTCGCGATGGTCTGGATCGTCTGCTTTGGCTGCTTTAGGTCGTCCAGATCCCAAATCTTCACGTAGCGGTCACGGCCGCCCGAGGCGATGAGGTTTGGCTTGGACGGATGCCAGTCGAGGGCGAGAACAAGTCCCTTGTGGGCCGTGAACTTGAGCTGAGGCTGTAAGTTCTTGCGAATGTCCCACACCTGCACGATGCCGTTTTCAAACGCCACTGCAAACCGGTGCGGGTCGAACGGGCTCATGCGCACGTCACGCACACTCTCGGACTTCGGCTGGTACGTGTTCGTCACTTTACCGCGCTTATCCTAAGTTGCACGTAATAAATAATACAATAAACAATAATCAGCAATCCAATACACCAAGCCAGCCTGGTAATGAGAAAGTTAATGCCGTTACCCAGATCTTGATTGTGCCGTCCTGCGAGCCACTGATGAGCACGTTCCAGTCGGTCGTGTGCCAGCAAATGCGGTTCACAGCTCGACGATGACCGCTTAACACGCGCTCTTCAGTACACATAAAACATAAATATCAGTGAATGTCATACAACAAGCGAAGCACAAGAGTATATCAAATTCAAAAGGCGGTCACCTTGCACGTGTTTGAAGCCCTCGCGCTGCAAATTCCAGATCACGACCGCACCATTCGTAGCAGCCGTCGCCAGCAGCGAATCTGAATCTGTATAGGGGAATTGAGCCGCAGGAGCGCGTTATGGTCATTGTGTTAGCTGGCAGAGCCTCACTCATAGCGTACACGCAGCGACCGAAAAGCACGTACGCGGATGCCAGCGAATGTCGTTCGTGCTGAAGTTGAGGTTCGATTTGCCCACGCGCAGATTGCGCTTCTCTGTAAAGCCCGTGGACTCGAGCGCCACGACCTTGAGCACTAAGACACACACACAAAGAACAACAAGAGGGGTTAACGTAACGACACGAGTGTTGTCAGCTCGTGCGACGACAGGAGGTGCTGCGAATGCGAGTGCGCACCGTCGCGCCCGCCCACTGCGATGAGGCGGTTGTTGGGCGACGTCGAGAGCGCGTTGAGGGGGCCGTTGAAGTCCATGGACGCGCGCACGCCCCGCGCCGCAGACTGCTCCATTGCTTCGCTTGCTTTGAAGCAAATCTGTTTGCTTTTGCCTGTTTGTTTATTTACTGCGCTTCTTTTAGCCAATAACATTGCGAATTTTGGTTGGTGTGTCGTATCATTGGATAAAAATATTTAGATGTCACTATATCGAGCAGTGAGACTGTTATGCTAGTCTTTTGGGTCCAGACTGAGACTTTGCATCATGCTCGATCAGTGCTGTAGCTTGAAGCACGACGAGCTCCCATGCTGTAGCGCCGACCAATATACTGCGTCGATATGTAACATGCCCCATGCTTCAGTAGTATCTGCGACGTCTTGGCCATGCCACGAACGCCCGCCCAGTGGAACGCAGTCCTGTCGTCAGTATCGGTATGTACCGTGAGTGACGCGTCTGCATCAGTGTCGAACAGTTTCGCCGCGATATGCGCGTGCTGTCATTCACAGCTGAACACATGGGCGGCATCCAGACGTATCTAACACGCGTGTCCAGCTTCAAATCGAATCGTCTTTGACCAGCAGCTCCATGCGTTGCGTCCATGGATGCACCAAGTTCCAATAGCGTCTCCAGCAACTCGAACTGTCCACAGTCAATTGCGTAGCGCAGTGCAGACCAGCTCGATGCGCCAATCACAGCCTCTACAGATTGAGGAATCCGTCTTTCGCGATGTGGCCTGAATATGTTTGTTGTTGCTATCGCTGCACCGGGTCGAAGCACATTCGCGACTCGCTCAATCACGACGTCCCAAGTCGTGCACTCTCTGTTTTCACTCTCAGATACCAATCTCGCGACCTGAAAGTCTATTTCGCGCAGCTCGCTAATGCGCGCTACGTACAGTCTGTTGGGTCCGTCGATGACGCCGCTGAGGTGTCGTGAGCCGTGCATTTTGACCAAATGATAACGTACCAGCGTCACGTGCGGCACCTTTGCGCCACGCTGTACTTCATGGGGATGACTGCGGTTTCCAACAAGAGCTCTGATGGAAGGTGCGAGCGTGTTCATATCACCAGAGCGCCGATGTTGTGATAGGCTGCGCTGCACAGCAGCACTGTAACCGGGCGTTCCCGAGTTACTCAGCACAATACACAGAGTGAGGAAGCGTGTGTTACACGACTTCCACAAGGACTCGTGATAAAGCGGATCAGCAGTTCCTGCGATCTAATTGCCTGTTTACAACAGAGCAATA
>JAASFV010001016.1:0-12122 GCA_023334015.1 Globisporangium paddicum
AAAAAAAAAAAAAAAAAAGGTGAGCATGGGCTCGGTTGCTGCCTCTTTTATGTACTGTGTTTCTCCTATTGCCGGTCAAGCTCTGTTTTAAGGAGGGTTTTTCGAAGGCCGAAGTATACAAACTCCAGTACAAAACTCACGATCGTTTTTTTGTTTTTTAAACAGGGAAGCTGATAAGAGCAACAGCCGCACGAGAGAGAGAGAGAGAAGAAGGAAGCTGCCACTGCCTGCGTCTCACAGGCAGCAAGCAGCAGGCACTTCGGTTGCCATGGCGTCCCCCGACCACATCGCGCTGCGGAACCGCACCACGCGCGCGTTCTCCCACATCGAAGAACCGACTCAGCTGCGCCAGACGCAGCAGCAGCCGGCCCCGCCCGCGTTCCTCACAGCAGCCACGTCCGCGACGGGCAACGGCATCCTCCAGAACAAGACCGTGGAGATCCGGAGGCTCGTGTCGCCCACGCGCTCAGCGACTTCTGCTGCGCGCACGCCACCCTCGACGCCGCCCGCCTCAGCTGCACCCCCAGCGCCGGTTTCCAATGCAACAGGCAAGCCGCCAGTGTTTACCAGGAGCACGAGTACGAGTCCCGAGCAGAGAGGGCGGTCTCGAACACGAGAGGACGTGGCAGCAGAGCCTCCCTTGCGCGACACGAGCGAGTGGCATGACACGGCCAGTCGACTGAGCCAGCGCGTACACGAGCTCGAGATGGAGAACCGGCTGCTCAAGAACAACTCCCGGCCGATGTCGCTCTCGATGACCGAGCCGCCAAAGACGTTTGCAGGCGGCGAGATGAGCGCCATGTTGCACGCTGCCAAGGCCGCCGAGGCCGAGGATGCGCTCTTCGATATTGGCCAGCTGCCTCGCAGCCAGGGAGGCAGCAAGCGGCCAAGCACGATTGCAAAGTCAAAAAGCTATGCGAGCGGCTTTGGGCACACGGGACTTACGGTCGCAGAGGCCGTCGCGGCATCCCACCGCGCGCGTTCAAAGCGATCGACCGCCTCGAAACCTGTCGAGAAGCTGCGTGCGGGCTATTGGAACGGCGAGAACAACGTCAAGAGCAGCTTCAGCTGCAACAATCTGGCAGACATTGAGCGCCGCGAGCTCGCGATTGAAAAGCTTAAGCGGCCACTGTCTGCTGCGTCCACTCAAGTCAAGAAGCCAGCAGCCCCGATAACACAGGCAACACCATCTGCAGGTCAGTCACCATTACCACCGGTGCCAAAGAAGCTTTTGCCACCGACGCCCCTGCTGGAGAAGGCCAACAGCACCAACACGCGCGGCGCCACGCGTGGTAATCGGGATGCCGCCGCGCTCATGAACTCATTTTCTAAGCGCAAGAGCGAGTTAAATCACAGCACGTCGGCGTCAGCGAATTTGGACATGGACAACGACTTTGGCGCCACGCACAAGCAACAGCTGGCGATCGCGACATCGTTCCGCGCACCAGAGGCCATGCTGCGCCGGAGCGGGTCCAGTTTCCAGAGTGTCGTGGACACAACTGTAGAGGAAGAGGACGACGACGGTGACACCTCGGGCAGGGACGAGTTTGACACGTTTGCGGACGACCACCGTGTGACGTCGCCCCGGTCGCTACAGGAAGCTGGTTTACGATCTACGGGCTCGTTGATGGCGCCACCACGAAGAGGATCGAGCAGCAGCACGCAGAAACCACCGAAGTCGAACGGGAAACGACCGAGCAGCAATGACGTGCGCATGTGGGTTGGCACGTGGAACATGGGCGCCGCTGACCCGTTCGTAGACAGCTCTGGGATCATCGATGAGCAACGATCAGGTGCCATGCTCCAGCACCTGCTACCCCATGGGTATCAGCTCTACGTGCTAGGCGTCCAGGAGGGTGTGTCCGAGAACGTGTACCACGCAGTGGCGGCGTATCTGAACCGCAATGCCGAGGGCCGGCGGTATTATCGCATGGAGATGCGCAATAGCGACTTCCTATTGGTGAACAAGAACCACCCAATCGACGCGGTTATTGACGCGGTCCACGGAAGAGGCGACGGCGCGTTCATGGGCACCAAGTTCACGGGGCTGGCGGTGTTCATCTCGGCGGACGTGCAGGAGCGAGTGAAGCTCGTACGCGCCGGCGTGCACAAGTTCAACATCACGAGCGGCTCGAAGGGCGGAGTGGCGGCCGCGCTGCTGGTCAACAACACGACGATCGTGTTCGTCAACTGCCACCTGGACGCGCGCAACGACACGTATCGGCGCGAGCAGGTGCGCAATCTGAACGCCAACCTGGGCAAAGTCATGGGCCACTACAACTTCGACCTCACGGAGCAGTTCCACCACGTGGTGTGGATGGGCGACATGAACTACCGCATCGTGCACCTGGACCCGCAGATGGTGCTCCACATGCTTGCCGAAGGCCGCAACCTGGAGCTGCACGATAAGTTCGACGGGCTGCTGAACGATCGGCGCACCAGCGGGATCTTTGAGGGCTTCACGGAGCCCAACAAGTTCCCAGATTTCTACCCGACGTACAAGAAGCTGCCCAAGCGCGGGTTCGTGAACGAGACGCTGCCGTCGTGGCCCACGCTCGTGTATCGCGTGCTGTACAAGGAGCCGTTCTACAAGGGCGGCAAGGTCAAGAAGCGCGTGCCCGGCTGGTGCGACCGCATCCTCGTGCACTCACTGCTGGTGTCCGACTCGAAGCTCATTCCGGAGAAGGTCGAGAGTCCGTTTGAGGACGGGATGGCGACGACGGTGGCCTCGTGGATCGACAACTACCGGTCGGTCAACCACGGCCAGGGCATGGACGTGAGCGACCACAGTCCCGTGTTCGCGACCTTCGTGCTGAGCTTCCCGTACCTGGGCAAGGACGCGTCCGGCAGCAGCAGTGGCGCGAGTCTCTCGCCACTGCGCCGCACAACGCGCTCGCAGTCGACGCTCTCGGACGGCAAGATGATCCACCAGTTCCGCCAGCAGCAGCCGCTGCCAGTTCCACAACAGCAGACGGCCACGGGCAGCTACTTCGATCAGCCCAAGGTCGTGCGCCACCTCATCAATCGCGCGCGGCCCGTGTCCACCGTGCTCATCGTATCCAACATGCAGCTCTACTGGAACGACAAGGCGCTCGTGCCCAAAAAGACGCGCGTCGTGGCACCGCTCGTGGGCGAGGATCGCAAGCAGTGCGACGTGATCGGCGAGCGGACCCAGGAAGGCCACGGCCTCACGCTCTCGCTCAACGCGCTGCTCCAGCACACGCGACCGCTCGAGCAGCTGCACATGCTCGTGTGGGTCAAGAACGACTCGATCGTGGGTCACTGCACGCTCTCGCTCAAGCGCATCGCGCGCCAGGATGAGGGCGGCGAGGTGCGCTTCCGCGTGCCGCTTTACAACAACTCGATGCGGCTCTACCACGAGGGCCACCCGCTGCTCGTCGTCTTCTCCGTGCGCAGCAAGACCTTCGCCAAGTAGACGAGAAGCACACGCGGTCATGCGTACGTCCCCCTTCAACTCATAACGATTCGGATGTTGCCACATCCAGATAATATCCATATCACGCACGGTACAATATTAGATTGTGCATTGCATTGTGATGAAAGGTCGCGTCTCTTCAGCAAGGTGCCACGGAACTCATTTGAAGACTCGGAAGATCCGATGAAGACGAGCATGATGCCAGCAGAGAACCACGAACAAGCACCTCTCTCACTGCTTCTTGGGGGTGGCGAAGGGCTCTTTGAGCTCATTACGGACGGCGTGTCGGTCTTGAAAGACGTGGACGTGAAGCACAAGCTCCTGCAGTGGTGCGATGCTGTGCTGTATGTGTGGACCTGTGCTGGCGAGCTGACTGATGTCTGTGGAGGTAGGAACCTGAACGAGACGCTGCAGATCAAACGCTTCCGCGTCAAGAGACGCGTGGCGAGCGACACCGCAGAGGAAATCATCGCGCAGTTCTTCCAAGACGCGCACGCGCGCGCAGCGCTCTCCGTACGCTGTATTCCTGACACCCGCACACTCATCTCTTAGATGGCAAAGCACATATGGCTTACCTGTGGATACATATTATATAGCTACCCACCGAGCCGACACCTGGCAAGCAGATGCTTGAATACCACAAGCTCCAGGTGAACGTGACGAGCACGGCCTTCTTCGACCGCCTCGTTGACGTGGGCGTCGTCACGGCCTCAGGCGCACTCCGGCGCTGTCTGGACGAAGTGTACGACGGCGCCACTGCTAGCGACCTGCTCAAGGACATGTTCGTGAACCCCGAGACCGAGAACGCGCGCGTGTTTAGTGAAGAGATCGAGCAGCGTGAGTTCATCTTCCAGCTGCTCAGGGCGCTCGTGGTCGGCGGCTCCATGTGTCAGAGTGACGAGGCCTTCGCGCCCTACGAGGCCATGGCCAAGCGGCTCTACAAGGCGCTCGTGGTGGTCAAGAAGAGCGGTGACGCGCGCGCGAATGTGCAGGTGACGTCGCTCGTGTACGCAGTCGGTGGCAGCAGCATCTTCGCCTCGGCCTCGCACTTCAGCTCGTGCTTCGTCGTGCTCGACCCGCGCAAGCGCTGGCTCACGGTCTGGCACAACGAGTTCAAGCCATTTTGGTGAGTGCAAAGTATGATTGGCTTTAAATACATTCTGTACCCATCTCTGATTGGCTGAAATGGGTTTTGGATGATTATGATTGGTGGAAAATATGAGAAATGTTTTTTCTTACCAAGATTTGCTGTGGACACCAACTAACCAAGTAGGTATGGAGCAGCACCGCGTGCCTGTTCGCCTAGGCAAGCTACGCACGTCCGTGCGGGACTCACCCGCCGCTGACATCCTAGTGCACACAGGCAGCAACTCTATCAGCAGCTCAACTGGCGCTTCGCTCTTCTCGACGTCAGCGGCGCGCGTCTGCCACGTCTGCACGCAGAACGCGTCGCGCTACACGTGTCCGCGCTGCAACGCGCCCTACTGTAGCGTGGCCTGCTACAAGTGCCACGGGGAGTCCTGCACTGAACGCTTCTATGAAGAGCTCGTGCGTGATGTCGTGCAGCTAGACAGCAAGAGCTCGGGCGAGCGTGACGCGCAGCGCACGATGAACGACATGCTGGCCCGCGTCAAGCAATTCCAGGACGAGTCTGCTGATTACATGACAGCCACAGAAGGCAATGAAGGAGAGGACGAAAAAGCAAACGAGGAGTTGCAAATGGAGATGCTGAAAGCGCTAGCGCAGCTCGCACTCGCAGAGGACGAGAGCATTTCGCTGGACGACCTCACGCCGGCGCAAAGGAAGCAGTTCATGGCCGAGGTCGCCGACGGCCGACTGAGCAAGTTCATCCGGCTCTGGCAACCTTGGTGGCTGCTGGATGCCCGCAAGTACGAGAAGGAAACCGAGGTGAAGCGTCGACAGCTCGTCATCCAGGAGATCAGCAGTGGAGAGAGTTCAGAACCTAACGAGGATGATGAGGACGACGTGACAGCCTCTGGTCCAGTCATGATCGAGTCGGCGGCGTTCCCAGCAGAGCTCTTCACGAAAGCCAGGGCTGCGGCTATGCCCGAAAGCCTCAATGGGCTACTGTCACAGAATCGTCCACCGTCGCCAGCACTCCGCTTCCACCTGGTCGAGCTGCTCTTCAGCTACGCGCTCGTGATGCGCACGTTCAACGGCGACTGGCAGCAGGACGTGAGCGAGGCGGCGACGGCGCTGCTGCACCTGAGCGCGGTACTGAGTGCGGACGCAAAGTACGAGTCCGTCGAGCACGTGTTGCACGCGTGTCTGCTCAAGCGCATTGACACCGAGTACGAAGGCAGCACTGCTGCTACTGGCCCAGATCCCCGAGAGGTGAACCAGCGCGTTCTCCACGATGTGACGCTGCTACTGGGCGCCAAAGTTTTTCTGTTGGACGCGCTCTGCGATGCACAGGCGATGCTCGTGGTCTACAAGAAGGAGCTCTCGACTGTGCCATTGGAGGTGACGTTGTCACCAACAGCTACAGATGATCTCAAGCCAAAGAAGAAGACGAAGACCTCCACGGCCGAGAAAGAGCGGAAACGTGCGATTAAGAGGCTGGAGCTCGTGGACAAGAAGCTCCAGTTTTTCGTCACGTGGGCTTTCCACACGCCCGAAGCGCAGTTCCAGCCCATGGCCCATGAGATCGAGCGCGTAACAATGGCATAGAGGTAAGCTCGTCATGATTTTTTGCATTTATTTCATTTTATTTGTTTGTTTTCTTGTTCTGGTTGCTCTGCACACTGCGTATCTGCCGCCCAAGTTCTCGCGATTTACTTTATAATTTTTTTCTTGCTGGAAAAAAATCCCCAGCAGGGTGTCCTGGACCTTGATGTGCAGGCGGCCAGCGTGCGTTCCAGGCTCGAGTCTCCACAGGTGGTGAGCTTCGTCTCGCGAGGCTCGACATCAAATAATAATTTCACACGCACCGGCAATTCACACACACAAAAAGAAGATGGGTGCCACCTCGGTGGCGGATGGATGGGTGGACAGGAGCGCTCGCCGGGACCGGATCTGGTTGGGTTGGATGGGCTCATGCGCTCGGCGGGCCGCTCTTGCTCGTACTCGAGAGCGCGTTGAGCGCCGTGATCCACTTGTTGAATTCGCGGCTCGAGGGCGCCGAGAGGATGAGCTTCTTGCCCGACTGCTGGAACTCGGGCGTGTTAATCGCGAACGTCAGCGCCTTGGGGTCCGACTCGATCGTCGCGTCGTTGAGCATGATCGCGCTCGACTTGGCACCCACCTGGTTCACCATGCTCTCCTTCTTGTAGCCCGTCAGACGCGTGCCCTGGAGCACGAAGAAGCGCTTCTTTGAGCCGATGAAACGCCGGCTGCTTGCCACCTTGAGCAAGCCCTGCGTGCACGTGAACGGCAGGATCGCGCGCACCCAGATCACGGGCCCGATGAAGTTGTCGACGAGCACGTACTCGCTCTTGGGTGTCGAGATAAGCACCTCCTGGAACTTGGTGCGCGAGCTCACGGTCACGATCTGCGAGCACATGATCTCGTCCTCTAATAAGTTAGTGTCGCGGTTCACGAGCAGCAGCCGTTCGTGGTCTGTCAGCAGCAGGTGGTACCGCTTCTTGCGCTTGAGCGTCACGGGCCCGGCCAGCAGGATGCTCTCGCGCGTCTTGAGCAGGTTGTCCCAGATGCGCATGGTCGGCGACCGCACGATCGCCACGATTGCGTTGCGGTTCTTGCGCTTCACGGCGCTGCACACGTCCGGCCGCATGGACAGTACCATCTCCCGAAGCACATCGATCTCCTTGGCCGAGAGCACGCCGTCCGTCGCGAAGCCCTCGCAGTACTCGAGCATGTCCTCCACGAGCATGTGATCACCCTCGCCGGCATTGCTCTGGCCACTACTCGTCGAGCCGCGGCGCGAGCTGCCGCGCGGCGACGGCGCCACGGTCGACGCGAACGAGAAGCGACTCGTCATGACGCCCGTAGAGCGGCTCGGGGTCTGCGGTGCCATCTTGGAGCGCGCGAAGACGACGATCATGGGCCGCGCGGGGCGGCTCAGCAGCGCGATCGCGCGGTTGTACTCGAGGCCACGGATGACCTCACCATCGACGGCGTGGATGACATCGAACTGGCGCACGCCGTGCGCCTCTGCGTAACCGACAATGTTCGGGTGCGCCATGGGCAGGTCCTTGACGATCACGTTCACGTCGTCGGTCGTGATGGTCATGTTGAGGCTCGGGCCGCGGAACTCGACCGCGAAGAGCCCGTTGCGCTGGAACGGGCGGTAGAACTGGATCGCGAGCGGCCGCGTCTGGGTCTGTAACATCTGCACGATGCTGTCGTAGCTGCGGCCGACCGTGCGCGCGCCCTGCACCTTGTAGATCACGTCGTCGATCTGGATCCTGCCAGTGGCCTCGGCGGCGCCGTAGCCGCCGTCAGGGCGGCGCTTGAACTGGTTGACGATTACCGAATCGTTCTGCTCGCGGATCGTCATGCCGAGCGCGCGGTCCGAAAACTGGACCTCGAAGACCTCGCTGCGTTTCATGGGCGCGAGGGCCTCGGTCTTGGGTGAGAGGCAGAGGCAAAGCGGCTGCGTCATGCGCGCGAGCACATCCTTGCTGATCTGCACGAGGCTCGAGTTGGCCGTGTCGATGAGGTCGACCCAGGCTTCGTCCGAGACGCCGAACTGCGCGCGAAGCTGCGCCTCGATGAGTGACTCGAACACCTGATCTGGCACGTTCGGATCCCACGAGATCACGCGCGTGGACGCGTCGTCCAGGTCGATCACGCGGACGCTGCACGTGCCCATGGCCTGGGCTGAGGACGAGGCGTGCGACATGAGCTTTCTCTTGTGGATGGCTGTATATGGAGGCGCGTGCTATAAGACGCTCGCTGTGTCGTGGCCGCGTGTGGATGGACGGATGGACGGACGGACGGACGGGGGCTCGTGGGCGTGGGCCGAGGCGTAGCTGCTGGGGAAGAGATGGCGTTGTGGGTGGTTGCTTGGTGGCCTCCGTTGTCTCTTGTGTGTTGTGGTGTGAGAGGGAGTGGGTGGTGTGGTCCACACGCACGCGAGTGATAAAATCCGTTTTGGGGCGAAAGATAGACAGGCGAAATAGAGAATTGAAAATTGAGCCAGCGGAGGAGATCGGATAGAGCGACAGTGGATGTACAAAAATAGCCATGGATGGGTTTGATAGTGGGCATTGGGCATCAAAATGGGATGAAACTGTTTTTGGAGGGTATACGAAAAAAAGAGCTCTCTACAGATTTATTTAGTATCAAACTTACTCAGCATTCAGTGATGTGTATGTTCTGATTTATGAAATGTACAAGGTTTATCCAAAGTTACACATTTGACTGCTGCCACCTATTAGCATCCGACCGTGTGAGTCTGTATAGCTCGTTCTATAAAAGCTGCTTCAGCTTCTGAAGATTGGCCCGTCCACTCCCAGCAGTGAAAAAAGCGATTGCAGATCCAGACGCCGCACGGGATACAAACGCCAAGTTGTTTTTTTTTCCAGTGTGCTCGGCCACGACAGGCTTCGAGAGAGCTTTTCACAACTGGCTGTCTACACACACGCATTTGAGCAGACGCGTCCGCTCGCGAGCCAAAATTTCTCGAAATCCTATTGTGAAATTTACAACGCTGACTCCCTATGAAACGCCACCAGCGCTGGCTTTCGCGAAACCGTCACCGCCTTTGAGATCGCGGACGCGTCCGCATCCGCAGAGGCGGCCCGCACACTTAAATCTGAGGCTGGGAGGCGCTGAGCCTCACAGAAAGAGGTGACCTGCAAGCCATAAATGCCAGTCGCCGGCCGCGGGAAGCCCCACCGAGCCTGAAATTATCCTTGAAGTGGGGCCGAGATCTTCTTCTGGACCTCTGATTTACACACTGCGGACTCAGTGCGAGGGCGTAACTATCCGCAACTACTATATCTTATTCTGCCACGTTAATGGCAGGCAAATGCTACATACTATAGCCAACTACTGTATTACCAATGGAGGCGTGTCACGTCAAAGAGCGTCAGCCGAGTCGCGCGGGACGACGCTGAGACAGCAAAGCCCCGCGAGGTATCACCTGCGTCTGCAGCCACCACCGAGTCCAAAGCTGGGTGTCTACTACTGTACTAAGCCCAAGCCTTTTTTCCTTTGTTAGCATGTGAGCTGTGGGGATTCTCGGTAGAAGCACTGTTGGCTAGGATCGGATCAGTGAGTGTGCACTTTGATTGGTGTGGACGAATGCGTCCACACGTGGCATCATATGGAGAATGGTCCTTTGTTATTGGTGGATATAGTGAATAACAGGAACCGTCACTCACCGGTTCCAGACATGGATACATTCTCGGCACACATACACACAAGTCGAGATGAATGGCATGAAGGGCTTCATCCACATAGTGTACACTCTCTACGACCCAATACTCAAGTGTGGCTGGCAAGAAGGCTCTGGCGTTGTCGAGTACGTGCCGTCCTGCATACAGCAGGCGTTGTCCATCACCGCAAAGCTCGTGAGGTCGCCTCCGTGGACTTTGCCCAAGCCTAGATGTCGCTCCGAGACATCACGGTCCTCCACAGCGACGTGCTGGCGTTCATGGTGCTCGTACCAGTTGGCCACCCGTTCCATGGCAAGGCGTTCGTGCAGGTGGCGCTGTGCATCGTCGACGAGGACCAGACAGCCCCCAAGCACCCGTCGCTGCGAGCGGTCTGCGCCAACAGCGACCGCGCTGTCGTGTCGCTCGTACCCAAGCCCACATCGAGTTCGTCGCCCGTGCAAAGCCCCGTGTTGGTTGTTCCAGTCACCACCAAGTACGCTCATGACAGCTAGGATACCAGGCGCGCGTTCGAGAGCAAGGAGCGGCGCCTCGAGTTCATCGTGCTCATCGAGTACGCCGAGGTGGTCGTGCCCCTCATCTACAGCCTCTACGTGCTGGCCGTGTTCCATTTGAAGAACCGCGCCTATTATGCCCGGTTCGCCGACATGAAGGCCCGCGACCTCGAGCGCACGGTCGTAACGTGGCGGTCTACGGTGGCCTCGAGCTCGCGTCCTTCCTATTCCTGAGCCTCACGCTGCGCCGCAGACTGGGTATCGCGACACTCAAGTAACTCACGTTCGTGCTCGATGCCCAGTGGCGCGTTGTGCAGTCCAAGCTGCTGCTCTGGTTCGTCTACACGGTGCAGACGTCGCTTGACCACTTTGGTATCCTTGTACCCCTTTTGGATTCGCTCTGCATACTGTACACTCGCTCACGTCCACTCATTTGTGTGGATGGCTCTAAATGGCTGGTTAGGAGCGGACTACAGTTTCAAGTTCGTGTGGCTCACCAAGTAAAGACACGACCAGCGCGTCGAGTTTCACCCTTAGTGAGTGAAGCCAATAAACTAGCGAATGCGGCTTCACCCAGACCCATCCAATGCCAGCTTTGATAATCATGCGATTCAAGTACACGATTCAAGAACTCCCTCTGAACGCCAAGCTGCTGACTGGAGTTCGTCAGAAGGATGAAGGAAGCGTTGCGGGGAAGTAGAGCGCTCGGCTAACAGAATAAGCTCGAGTTCGTCAAATAGTGACGCTTGCTGCACCCATGTTCTAGACCTAATTCACAGAATAACTACCAATGTACTTCACAGAATAACTTCACAACCTCTTTATCTTATACAAAAAGTATTTTTTCAACCTGGGTAACCGGAAATGTTTTTGCTTTTTTCTGGCTAGAGTTCCGTTCTGAGTCCGTCTGAGTCCCTCAACCTTTTCAAATAAAATTAGGACCCAGTCCAGTTTTTGCTGGAAAAAAACGTGAATGTGGGCCAGTGTGCTGTCATGCTTCAATTTTGTGCACATCAAGCTTAGATGTCTGCGCAACTGCCCAACAGCTCTCGCGCCACGAGCACTTTACGCTGCGCATCCAACCTCAATCGCCCAGCATGCGACGCGCTGGCGCTCGCGAACGAGGAGAAGATGTGTCCTGAGCTCGACAAGCTCATCGGTGATAAAAATGTCGCTGCAGGCTAAGATCAACACCTGCACCGCGTACTGAGGCTATTGATCATGAGGTGAGGCTGCCCTTATAGCAGGCTGCCCACACATATTACATAGAGCTTGAATGTTCGAGTGTACATCCTATGCTGATGCAGCATGCTTCCTCAATATTTAGCGCGAGCAGCTCCACACGAGCTGATAACATACAGTCAAAAAGATCGACGGTCGCAGCAAGCGCTACTAGCGGAACGAGAAACACGAAGCTGCTCACCATGGACAACAAGATCATCTCGGAGAAGGTAGAGTGCGTTAGGCTCGCAGAAAACCTGTGTGCCTCCAGTGCTTCTGCTACACGAAACTTCCGCCCGAAGGGCTACAAGTTTCTGTTGGCGCCATGTGGTCGTCTGTCAAAGGGATTGGACAGTAAGATATCCACTTCGGGTATGCCAATATTCTATGTTGACGTCCTCACCGCTATTTATTTGCTTGTACATCACAGCGCAAAGTGGCGGATCGACTTCTGGGCGCCACGATGGGTGTCGTTGTGGACACAAACAAGCTCATGTTGTAACGGGATACACGAGTGAGTTACACCACAGTAACCACTCTGCCAAACTACTGTTTGTGCAATACCTTTAAGACCGAACTTAGCAAAGGTTCGCATTGGCTACTCTACCGGGGGCCAACTGCGTACCTCATGCGTACTTTACAAACAAT